>JANIJG010012758.1:0-37864 GCA_024611175.1 Megaceryle torquata | reverse complement strand
GCTGGATCTTGTGCACCACATTGGGGGGTGCAGGAAAGTGAAAGGCTGCACCTGCAGGGAGGAGCGGACAGGGCAGGCGAACCCAAACTGACCAGTGAGGTATTCTAGCCCATATACATCATATTCATTACAAAGCAGAGGGATCTGGAGGGTCTATAGTTTTTTTGTTTGTTAGCTTGCTAGTTTTGTTTGCTTGCTAGCTTTCTTGCTTGCTCACTCGCCCTCTTTTTAGGGGCTCCCGGGCTCTTCTCCCATCTTGGACTGCTTTGCCAGCTTTGCTCGGCTTGGCTCATGTTCTCTTTTGGTTCCTTCCTCAGAAAATCCAAGGAGGAGTCTTGTCTGTTCTGCCTTCAATCCCAATCAGTCTGTTCCTGAATCCAGTACCAGAATCCAGCTCCTGATCACAGCTCCCATCTGCTGCAGGGCCCAGTCTGGGACCCCCCGCTGCCTGCTCCACAGCATCAGTGGTGCAATTACCATCGGGGGGTTGGGTTCCATACTGGTTTTGTAAATATTTGTACATATTCTATTTTACTGTTATTATTATCATAATTAAAGCTGTTCTAGTTTTCCTTTTCTAATTGCTAAGTCTCTCTCCCTTACTCCCTTTCTCTTCCTCTTTGGGGAGGGAGGGGGTTTAACAGAGAGCATCTGTTATAGGTCTAAGAGGCCGCCCTGACCCTAAACTGTGACAAGTAGAAAACTTGTTAAAACAATAGTGAGAGATAAAATGATAACTCACTTTAAAAGCACAGGCAGCTTCTGCAATCCATGAGAAATTCCCCTCCTTCCTTTGAATGCCTAGCTAGATATGCTGAGAAGGCAGAGAAATGCCTCTGAGGGCTACCTGTGCCTCCTGTCTCCCTCCTCTCCTCAGCAGAGATAGGGGTGTTTTCCACAAGAATTTTGTCTGTGCTAGAGTTAGAAATCCAAGAGCAAAGGTTTCAGCTAACCAACTGTGTAATCTGAAGGACAAGAGGTCAGGATTTCAGAAGGGAATACAGAGCAACCCTGAGCATCTCTGGGGAAAGCAACAGCAAGACCTACGCTCTATTTCTGTGCTCCTGACTTCAGTGAACTTTGCCAACCTTTGTGCTTCCACTCCGTTGCTCCCTGGACATAAACAAAAAAAAGTACAGTTAAAGGAATTTACCTGCTACCTCTATCAGAGAAGGAAGCAAACAGAAACTACAACCTCAAAACACAGAGAGGAAGAAACAATTGGTTGTCAGCTTCTAATTAATAAATTCTCCTCGGACTGTTTCTAGTTCACCTGAGACTGATCAATATCCATTGGGGAACCTTCCAATGGGACCAACTTTTAATTTATCTCCCAATTTCCTCTCCAGAGCCTAGGCATCAGATCTAATTACGGTGCTTGTTTACTGTTTTTGCTTTTCTTCCTCGCCTGAACACCATGAGGATATTATGCTTCTTGTTCGGGAAACAAAGATGTTATAGTGCAAAGGAAGTGCTCAGTCTAAGAGCCCTGGATGCCACATGCAGAATAACATTTCTGGCCTTCCAAAGTAAAGGTGAGGCTGCAGGAGCAGAGCCAATTAGTCACTGGAGAGATGACACAAAGCATGAGGAGACAAATGTGATCAGACACTAGGAAGGTGCAGACAGATATACGAAGGACACAGAGAGAAATAGGACAGAGAATCCAGTTCTTGGGATGGGTAAACAAGAACACAAATGAGAATGAATCACATGATATGATTATATCATAAATCTATCAGTTGTTCCTCAATAGCTTTGTCTTGAGTTGTTATAAGTGCCTTAGCCACTGAGACTATTTGAATACCTAATACACTTAGTTACCTTTAAAAAATCCTGGCTACAAATCGTTACTTGTCCACATCCCAATGTAATGTATAATAGGGACAACTTCTCTGTTGGGAAGAACTAACCCATTGAAATGTAATGAAGAAATTAATTGCTGACATAATTCTGCTGTCCTCACAGTGATTATTAACGATGCAGTATGACACACTCACTCGTGTGCTTTAGAAATACAGATAGTTAGGGATTCTGGGACTTGGACAAGTTTGGGAAGCACCATTGTATAGCAGAGGTAACTTCTGGTTTTGGTTTTGTTCAGCTAAACCGAACTCCTTGCTAGACAGGTGAAGCTGCCCAGCCATCAGATTTACATGCATGCTTCACCTTGACCTTCTTACCTGGGGATTCCCCAACCAGGAAATCAGAAAAGATGGATTATAGACTAGGTGGCAAGAGGATAGGGAAACAAAGCAGAGAATTCACAAGTGATACAGAAGGCCTCAGATGCATTAGTGCTTTAGCCTTAGGAATGCCAAGGGCCTGCTATTTGCAGCTCTATTACCCTTCACTTAAGCTGTCAAGGCTGTGCTTTTCCAGAGTGGCCGTGGCAGTATTTCCCCTGTATGGTTTCCATGCTGCTATTCTCATTCTTCCTTTCCTTTGTTATTCTTC
Organism: Megaceryle torquata; assembly: GCA_024611175.1. Taxonomy (NCBI): domain Eukaryota; kingdom Metazoa; phylum Chordata; class Aves; order Coraciiformes; family Cerylidae; genus Megaceryle; species Megaceryle torquata. Next base: position 35,407 of record JANIJG010012758.1, on the reverse strand, counting down.
ATGTTGTTACTCTTGTGCTGTTGCTCTCCTGTTTCACCTGTTATGAGAATCTGGAACCTCATCACTGCCTTTCTTAGGCCCTGAAGAGAGTTTTACCCTTCCCTTTCTCTCTCTCTTTTTTTAGTCACTCCTAAAGTAGACTTGTAAGAGCAACAGACCCTCCTAAAAAACAGTGTGCATGTCAGCCTGTCTCATCACACTTTATGCAACAACAGCCATTACATTAGAAGGAAAGAAAACACAATGAAACAAAAAATTAATCAAAAAGACTTGTGGCTTCTTTCATATCTGTTTCATTTGGTAAAGAATTAAAAAGCCTCTTGAGAAAGGTACTCCTTTGCCTGTGTCCACAAAATGTGGATGCTGGCACAATTGTTCTTGCATGATGTTTTCCAAAAGTTGCTACAGCCCAAGGTGCAAGAAAAAACACGCTGCTATCCTTTTGGACCTGTCAGTAAAGAAGCTCAAAGTCTCAGAAGAATGTGAATAAGGATGCAGCAGCTAAGGATCAGACAGAGAAATAGATTAAGCAGCAGGCAGTCAGAAGCGTACCTGACAACAGCAACCTAAAAGAGCTGGGAATATGAGAGACCAGAGGTTAATTTTCAGCTGGGAGAGGTAGAGGTGTGTTCAGAGGGGTATTTGGTGGTGACTAAATGGCAGGTGCTGCAGAACAGAGCATGCTTATCCCATGAATAATGAAATCCAGATGAAAACTCAGAAAAAGGGGGAGAGATGCTGAGGGAGATGGAAAAGGAGAGACAAAAAAGTAAAAGAACTACATGGTTACTGAAAACAAAAGACTTTAGCCAAATCCCGATGAATTTGATAGGAGTGGTGGTCATGCTTTCATGAGTGCAAACTTGGGGTGAAGACATCAGTGCTCTTGACACTGGAGTCTAAAGGATGGGATTGGTCTCAATGCAAGCTACCAGCATGAAAAGCCTTGAACTGAAGAGAACAAGAACCTACAGTACAATGCAATCAGGAATCCTGGCCCATCTTCTCTCTTTTGAACTGATACAGTCTACGCTTTAACTGTCCATGGAAAATAATTATAAATGTCTAAAAATGTTGAATGTCAAGCAGAGCAAGACTGAGCCTTGGCTAAAGGAGCCTTGACTAAAAGCTCTGTTTTTATCCACTTTGGTTTGCAGCATTTTCTATCCTTCTGATCCCACAACTTTTACTGCTCCACATCTATGTGCATGAGTTAGAGATAATGTCAACAATGAAAAAAAAAACAAAGGAAAAGGACAAAGACATGATTATCTGTCTGGAAGTGAAACACGGTATGGAAAGTCTTTGTGGATTTTTGTGCATCGTCAACAGCAGAAGCAGCTATCCTTGTAATTAGTATTACTGTTTAGCTCCCTGAAAAGTGCTGCTTTAGATTTATGAATAAAAAAGTGGAGTGAGAAAAAGAATCCAAAGATGGAAGTTCAGAACCTGGCAGGGAGGATTAGAGGTACTGTTTAGACCAAACAATTCACACTTGTTAAAGGTAACAGCTGGGTTTGCTCAGTACATGTATCTAAGTCACCTGAATAACTCATTCCAGTAAATATGATTTCAGATTTCTATAGCACCTTTCAAGAATCTGAAAGAATTTCATAAGCACCCATTAATTAAGACTCACAGCCCTCTCATGTGAGACAGGCGAGTACAGTTATACCTAATTTATAAACTAGATTTGAGGATTTTCCATGGGATTGCCGGGGACAGGCATTCTGCATCATTTTAACAGAAAACCCCCACAATCCACACACCTAATTGGGGGTCTTAAGAAGTGAAGCAGTTTGGCCAAGCTAAGCTCTGACATACAGAACAGGCTGTAAAACTGAGGCTGCCCAACTCTCCCACTTACTGCTTCAGTTTCAGAACAGTCTCCCCTCCTAATGTGAGGGCAGAGGAGGAGATGGAATTTTCCCCCCACAGGGAATTTAAAAATCATTCTTTCTTTCAAACTTGAACAGAAAGTAAAAAATCTGGAGGGAAGTAGGAATATTAAGATCTAGACATTTTACACCAAAACAGAATGATTCAACGTGTCGTTCTGTTACGGCATTTTTAATTTTGAATCAACATTTTGAAACAACAACAACAACAACAAAGTAGCTTTTTTATGTTGAAATGTCAAGCCCAGACAAAGTATTTTGTTGTTTCTCCCAGCTGGAAAACCTTTTTTTTTTTTTGGTCAGAATTGACATTTTCCTCATTGAAAATTTCAGTTTAGGTGAAACCACATTGTCTGATGGGAAAACATTTCTGTGAAAAAATGTTAATCAGCCCTGAAGTGACTACGTTTTCTGTCAAGAAAAGGAAGATATAAAATACTGACTTTAAAACTCTGAGGAACTGAAGTGTTCTGAACAAAAAAGATCTGGGAGGCCTCTGAACTAGACTGAAGTGATGAGTGGGAGAAACAGGCAAATTGTTGTAAAATGAAAGTTCTGAATGAAGCAGACTCAAAGAGCCAGATAGCTGAATGAAGAAATTGTCTTTTTTTGTAGCTATATAGAAGTTACTTTTCTTATGCACTGGAAACCAAGGCAGATTATCTAACTGTATAATGTATGCACCAGGAGGGCTACCAAAATTGTTCCTTGGCTCAGGGAAAGATGGCCTCTCCTTGTAACAGACATTTACAACAAACCATGTAGAAAGCAAATCTCCTAGCTCCTCTTGATCTTCAACCAGTGGGTAAGCTTCATATTTTGAAGCAGACAGGTTTATGTATCGGCAACATAGCTCTTACTCGATGGAACTTGAATTTGTAAAGATCCAGGTGTACAGGTCATTTGTGTTACATATAGTAATGTAAATGGCAATATGTGGCAGTAGCTTTAGTCATTCACTACCCTGAAACATCTCTTCAGGCAAATTTCAGCTCTTGTTGGGCTGCTTATTCATTTGCCTGGTTATGCAACTTTAACATTCCTCTTTATCATCTGTGCTCTTCTCAAATCTGAATCGCTTACTGCAAATTTGGGCTCTATTGATCATCTGGCCTCCAGCTCACTAAAAAACAGAAAATGACATTGTTTCCATTACACAATCTGGCAGCTCCCTGCTTCTGGAAACCTTTTTATGTTGAAAATTAATAACCCGTTTTATGTTGACCCCTCCATTTTCTACATCTTAGTTTTTTGAACATACAGATAAATTACATTAGTTGGTTTTCCTTTGCTTTGTTTTTGCAGACAGGAAAATGTGGTTGATTAGTGAAATACAGCTTTTTGTTGCATGGTGAAGTTGCTTCATCTCTGTCAAATTATCTCCCCTATAAAATTTATAATGCTGCTTTTATTTGTTGCTTCGGTCAATCTACTTGGTTCTCAACTAAGGCAGAATACAGCTATATAAAAGAATAATTCTAGATGCTCTTACCATGCTATTCACTGACTTTGTGTCCTTTCCCTATGTGCACTGGATGTGAGACAATTTTGTTGATCAGCAATTCACTGGCCACTGAGTACAGTTTCTACTATTGCCCACAACCAGAACAGAACTCCATTTCATAAACTTATTTTTAATAAGTAATGCCTTAAATATAGTTAGGTTATTTATCTGTGTTACTTATACAGCTGTTCCCTAACTCTTATTTCAAAAATCTCTGTATTTCCAGCTTAGAAGTATCCATAGCAAAGTTACCTCATTTCTTCTAGTGTTTCCACAGCTTTTCTCTCACAAGTATACACCACCAGGTATTTAAAACAGGTTTTCTATCTTCTGTACTAGTATTATCAAAGAGGCATCCAGAGATTCAAATAACACCAAGGATCCTCCAGGCTAGGAATAATTCTTTTTCTGAAAGGCTTACAATCTAAGTAGGTAAGACAATGAATGAAACTGCAGGGGAGCAGAAAGTCAAGTAAATCATATAGCAGATCAACAGCAGTGCCAGGAACCCTGGGGTTTCCAGCAGGTACCCAGCATCCACTGCATTTCCACTACTTCCAAATGTAAACAAATCTCTATCTGCAGTTGCTCAACTTACCCACCACAAAGCACCCAAACATGCATGGGTATACATCTCAGTCATAACGACTGTCATGTCCACACAAATAAAATCTATGCATTGGTTTCAACATGCAAAAAAACCCCTCCATTTTTCAAGAACTCCCCGGGTTTGCTAAAGAAGGAAGGCTGGCTCTGCATCTCATTGCTGTTATGCACAGTTATCAGTATCACCCCTGAGACTAACCAGGCTCCAGTAGTTTCACCGACATGCAGCCATCTCAGGCACTGAAACATTCTTGCACCTCTCTTATTCATGGAGAGACTTTCATTGGGTGGAAAACAAACAAAAAGGTATTTTTGCTTTAATAAAATGAATGACAAAACTTTTTTTTTTTTTTTAAAGGGCAGGTTACTTAGATGTTCTGAAAATTTCAGCACTTTCATACTTGCCCGTTCCTCCACTGAAGACATGTAAATATAAAACCCATGAAGTGGAAACACATGCAGTCAGGTGGAGACAAGCAATTTTGGTTTGTCACACAATATCCAGATCCAAGGGAAGGCTCTGAAATCCTGTCAAGCAGCCTCAGCTGCTTTCTGCCCTCAAGGACTGGGACAGGTGTGTTTTCTTCTGATGTGCAACCACCACTCCTCCCATCCTCAAGATAGGAGATTCCCGCTCTTATCTCCTTATCTCCTTTTCATTCACCAAAATCATTCCAAAAACTGTCAAAGCAGGTATGAACAAGAGATTGCTCCTTTAATACTGGGAAAAAAACCCAAACATTTCCACACTGTATCAGTCTTAACATATCCTCTTTTATGGGGTCTGTCTTCCTTGTTAATGTCAAGGAAATTCTCATCTCTTCAACTTGTCCTTCATATCTCCTCTGCTAGTTCCTTCTCTTTGTTTCCTCCCCCATCCCTTTTAATGGGGGGAAAAAAAAAAAAAAAGTGTATAATTTTAAGCACAGTCCTATCCACTGGCAAAATGGTTGGCTCAACAGAGAGAATATACATCCCTCTGCAGAGGCACAGATCCTGTCTCCTAGTATAGATCACAATAGATAACCCCACAGACGGGTTTTCATTCTAAGCCTCTACTTTGTTTGTTTAACAATTTAATATAATTTTTGCTCACTGAATGCTTGTATCCAAGATAAATCATTCTCAAAAGATAAATAAATACATAGTTAATTATTATACAACTTTATCTATGTCTTCTGAGTGATAACAAGATTCTATTGCTTTTGGGAAAAAAAATTAAAACATACAATTTTAAAATTATTATTATTTTTTAAATTTCCAAGATTTCATTTCACAGTTGTGCTAAAATGAGAATACAGAGCGGAGCCACCACTGAGGGATCCTAAGTTCATCTCTGACAGTGTTATAAATGACTGCTTTGGACTTCAAAAAATTAGAAGTCTTTAAATAAGTCACCCTCTATGCTCACCAAGTTTAATCTCTAATTTTTTGTCATAGTTTAGAATGTCAGTAGGCCACACCCATCAAATCTAGTCCTGATCTAGTAAATTCCATTGGTACACTCATAGGCTGAACACAGATTGCAATATGAAACTTGATTTCTTAGTGAAAATTTTAGCAAGTTATTATCCTGCACTAATACCATTTTATATTCACTGTCTATCAGGAAGAAGAAAACAAGAAGTCTTTTTAGAAGCACAAGAAAATAAGCAATTTATATATGTGATTATCTCTCATGGGTAAGAGTTTTCCAGTGGTGTTTGTCCAAATAATGATTTTACAGCATTTTTGCTCTTTCCTTACATCGCAGCTCTCTCAAACTCCAAGCAACATGGTAGGTAAGAAATGTCATTGTAAAATACACAGTAGAAAATTAAGAATGCACAGCTGAACATCTAAAATTCACAGATTAAGTCCATATTCTTTGTGTCAATTTTGACTCAAGGGTATAAATCATGGTATAGCCTTACTACTCTTTTACAGACCACACAATACCAGGTCATTTTTCTTTAGAAATCTTGAGTGCAGACATAGAATCCAGTGCTATATCACCTAGTCCAGTCCAGTGGAGTAATTGATATGAAAAGTATGAAAAGTATTTGACATCCTTACTCAGATCACATACTATCCTATTCTGTGAGAAACCCCAAAAGGAATTTATGGGATTATTCAATGAATAAGGTACTATTCATGGTGAGTAAAGGTGGCAGAATCAACTTGCTACTGATTACAAGCCGCTTTTCCTCACTTTCACTGCTGTAAATTTAAATTAACCCCACTCAATCAATGGCAAATAATTGATATAAAATCAGAGTAAGAGGAGAATTAGCCTATAAGTATGTCTAGAATGAATAAACAGTGAAAATTCGCTGGCATATATAACTCCCCCTTGAAGCTTTGCTGCAAGGTTACTTTTGTAACTGATTGTTTCTTTCTCAGAAGTGCTGTGCTGCTGCTTGAAAAGGAAATACATACTGAGCCTCTGCATGCTAAAACACTCCATGGTTTCCAAGGTCTCAATTTTTTCTTGGGTGGTATGAAAACCCCACAAATCCCACTGAGCTTAGTTCAGGACATGGACACGTCCTAGCTAGAAAGGGCAATGAGGTCTTCTGGTAGCCCATGAGGTATCCTGGTGTGCCCCACAGTCTTGTGGATGGATGTTGGATTTCCACTGGAGAAAACTGCATTAGCATAGCACTCTCACTTACTTTGGAAGGCCAGAAATGTTATTCAGCAGATGCTCTATAAAAGCAAACAAAAGAGCAATCCCTGTCTGCACTATGCATGTTCTACATAATGCTGAAGCACTGCTAGGGTCCCTTTGCTGCTATCTTCAGGCAGGAAGGCTTCTGCTTGTTCTTGTCCTCCCCTTGCTTTATAATTTTTTTTGAGCAAGAACTATCCTTAACTATGTTTGTATAGCAACTCCCACAACAGGGTTTGGATCTGGTCAATGTCTCTAATTACTACCACAACACCATTACTATTTAATCTGCAGAGACCCCATGATCCTTTTTGGTTGGCATATTTTTAACACCCATGATTACTGCCTGGATATTGTTTAATTTTAGCTCCGCACATCAGATTTAGAGAATGATAAAATTGCCTTCCTCCCTCTGTGATGCTGACCTCACCTAAACTCCCCCTGTCCTCACCTAAACTCCCGCCGCTGTGTTCTCTGCCCCACTTTCTTCTCCTCTCCCATCTCCAAGCAGCAGGTTGAGGAGGGTGGCATCACCTCTGGAACTTGCAGATTAAAAGGCAAAAAATTGACAGTAAACTGCCAATGGCTCATTTACTGTTGACGGTGAGTCAATCAAAATCCTGCTTTCCCACTGCTTCCTGGCTTTCCCATCTGTGTGAATTCATGACCCGATTTCTGATGTGTTCCACACTGTTACTTTTTTCCCCTCAGAGTTTAATTGCTTCTGTTTCACATTTGGGTGCTGAAAAATTGACAGAAGCTGCACAATTCCCTCCAGCAATGGATCCTATTTATATTGCTGTAAACTACATTTTGCAGTGATATGATTAGTAATAAAAGGGAGAAAATTAAACAGGCATTAGCATCACTTGGTATAAAATCTGGTTATCAACTAAGTTTTACTCTAAGGGTCACAAGAAAGGTTAATGTTGTTAAAGGCCCACCACACTGTAAGGCAGACATCAAGGCCTCACATACAGGGCATTCTGAGAACAAAACAACAGCACCTTGTCTTACACCAGATGTAACATTTATCCAGATAAATGTCTGTCTCAGGTCTGAGCATTCTCAGCCATAGTGCATGCAGAAAGGAAGAAGAGAAGAAGAAGGAAAGTCTCTTCCCAGAAAAGTCATCCTGTTCATTTCTTACATTTTTACAGAGGACACCCAGCCTTTTCCCCACAGCATAAGTGCTAAGGCAATAGCATGTGTGAGGGCTCTGGAAAGGGCTAAGAGCGAGCTGTGAATCCGTGGTCTGTGGGGAGAGCTGCCCCCGGACTGCTTGAGGGCTATGGCACAAGGGGGCCAGTCTCCAAATCTCCAGCAGCCACATGGATATGGCACAGAGACTTCACCCAAGCATATTCAGAACACACTGCTCAAATTTAAAGAGATTCACAGCACAACAACTTTGCTGCCACAATTTCTAAGGATGTCAATAAGGCTAATATCTTTTAAAAGATCAATCAGTCTAGCTGGGAAAGCTTTTGGGCACATAGGCACATCTTGAATGACATTTCAACTCTCTTTCCTTCTCACAGGGTCTGAAATACACCCATTTCTTCTTTTTCATGAGAGTACCCATGACATTTTTGTCAATACTTTTCTACCATGTTTTGTCTTGAAAAAATGTGAACTTTTATTTGCTTAATATTATACCTTCAGTAAATAAAACTTGATACATAAAATTATCACGTGTTTTGTTTACTAACACATACTTGTAGTGCATAGAAAAATTGGTAATAATTTTTATATTATTTTCATAAGTATTTTAATTTTTAAATACATAACTGAAATGACATGGAAATATTGTTAAGAAATAGGAAACTCAATAAACCTTGATGTACTGATGTTTTGTAGAATGCTTTTCTTTTTTTTATAAGTCATTTTATAAATCAATGTGTCAAGACCTGCTAGCAAGACCTGCTGCTCAGGCAGCACAGTACCAGACTCAGCTGGCTTGAATGACGATGTTCTTATTATGGCAAGCCAGATAAAAGCTCTCTACAGTGGAAACAGCAGGGCTCTGGCAGTGGTGAACACTGGGGAGACTGGGTGCACAGTCCATATAACTGTCAGCTATCATCTAAGTATACCACAGGCATGCTATCCACTTCTGCACAAAACCAAGCATAGGCTTGAAGACACCTCATCAACTGAGCAGTAGAATGGTCCTTCCCATCTTCACAGAAGCTGCAACAAAGTCCAATAAAATAATGGAGAACTGTTTTCCAGAAAACATTCCTTTACCTGTGACCAATTAACGTTCCTCACGGACCAATTAGCACACTTTCTTCCCACGGCTAAAGAGAAGTCACAGGAGCAGGCTGTCCCCTTGTGCCATAAGATTAACTGCAGGGAAAATGACCAGCCTGGCTGAGCAGGGAGCTTTCTCTGGGACTGAAGAAAAAGAGGAGAGTTTACTTCCTTTGGAAGAAGGGGCAGGCTACTCAAGAAGAGTACAGAGATTTAGTTAGTTCATGTGGAAAGAACATTAGGAAGGCGAAAGATGAGCTAGAACTCTGTCTGACCACTGCTGTACAAGATAATAAAAAGTGTTTTTACAAATACATTAACAACAAAAACAGAGCCAAGGAGAATCTCCACTGCTTATTGGATGTGAAGGGAAATATTGCCACCAAAGATGAGGAAAAGGCTGAGGTACTTAATGCCTTCTTTGCCTCAGTCTTTAATAGTCAGATCAGTTATCCTCAGGGTATTCAGTCCCCTGAACTGGAAAACAGAGATAGAGAGCAGAATAATCCCCTCACATGTGGTTAATGACCTACTATGCCACCTGGACACCCAGAAATTAATCATTGGAACAGGGTGCCCAGGGAAGCAGTGGAGTCACCATCCCTGGAGGTGTTCAAAAAATGTGTAGATGAGGTGCTTCAGGACATGGTCTAGTGGTCATGGAGGTGTTTGGTACAAGGTTGGACTTGATGATCTTGGAGGTCTTTTCCAACCCTAACGATTCTATGATTCTACGATTCTACGAATATCTTACCTGCTCCCTCTTCTACCAAATCTCCATGAACGAGGAAACTCTTCAGCAAGTCCTCTGCTTCCAGCACTGGGATGGCTGTTTTATCACTCTGATCAGTTTATGAAGAAACATCGTTATCCAGAATCCCTCTGCTAATAAACTGCAATGCAATGTTCATATAGCACCTAGTTTGCTCTAGAAGGCAGAGGGGTAGAAGAAGTAGATTTATTCTGCCACGCACAGCACATCCTGGCAGGAAGTTTCACTCTATCAGCCCTTTTTTAGCTCTCTTTGCAGACAGTATTTGCTGTGTCATGTCTGTGTATCGCTGTATGACTGCACATGTCTGCATGTGTCTGTAACAGGCAGATGCACTGATAAGCCTAGGAGCTGCTGCATGTCACAACAGTGACATGAAACCAAATTTGCTCTCCCTAGAGCAGTTTTGCTCCTCCCTGTTTCAGCCACAAGGATCTTAATACATAGAGGTATATAGCAGGTCTCTTCACCGCATTGCCCAGTACCAGAAGATATCTCTCCGCCATCCTGGGTACAGTTTCACTCATATAGTGGTGGACATTCTCATTTAACCTTTGACAGATGGGTTCTGAGCTGTCCATGAAGACTTTTTTTCCCCTGCTCAGAAAAGAAGCAATGTTACCCACACTGACCCAATTAGAGATGGATGAGATGGAAATGGGATGAAGAGTATTGTACTGATTGGTACAAAAATGAACACAGACCAGGATGACTCTGCAAATACTGGCTTATGATCAAAAGCGTGTATGTAAAGAACTGACAGTATCACTCCGGTTACTAATAGACCAATTTTTCCATTAAGGTTACATTAAATGTTCTGTGAAAGACAGTGAAGTCAGACCCTGTAAAGGAAAATGATTCTGTTAGTAAATTATCTGGTCTTTTGTTCAAATGAACTCTTGTTTTTTAAATCAGAGATCCTCTTTTCATTCTTCTCAGATGATGACCTAGCCAGGGAATGTCACTACAAAAAAGACCACCGAGAACGAATCCTAAAGGTGACTCCTCTAGGACAGTGAGACAATATGGTGCAGTAAAGTTTGGAAAGCTTGCAGTGACATTACCCAAGGAATGCCAACTCAAAGAGCACAGGCAGGACTTCAGTCTTCACTGCTTTCAAACTGGTGCCAACTGCACTTAGAACAGGGTATTTTGTCTATCAGATTTTGTGACAGGACTAGTGGAAATTGGATTGAAAACCAGCAATTCAGGCAGCTTATAGTTATAGCCCAGGAAATAAGAAATCAGAGGTTCAGAGGATTTAGAAATGAAGGGTAAGGAAGAAGATCTAATGCTGTCTTTCAAGAGCTGCAGATTTCCCCCTACTCCCTTTTTTAAAGGCAAAACCCTGCAGCTAAGCCAAAGGCAATTGAATGGTTGCACAGAACTTTTTGCCCTTCTATAAGGGCAAATATTACAATATTCTGTAGAATCATCTCTCTAATCTTGCAAGCTTCTTGTAAACTTAGGTGTGTTGGTACAACATTTTCTATGACCTTATTACCACTCCTTCCTGATATATTCTGATGCACAGGTACTTGGACAGCACAGTTCTCACTTCTCGAGGGCTACGTTGGCAGTGCATATAGCCCTAGCCGAGTTGGGAAGAGGTAATGTCACCTTTTCAAAGACTAGTGCAGATCAGCAGGTTCTGGTATTTGTTATATTTGTACTATTATTTTAGAAACTTAGTATTATTTTAATTCAAGGCTGAGATCCCGAAAGCTACTCATTCATGTGTCCAGAAACTCTGTTTGGGTCTTAATGCCCTGCCAGAGATCCATCCATATTCTTAATTCTGGAAACAATGCAGTCTAACAGAGAAGAGACTGGAATGAGGAAAAAAGAAATCTGCCAGTAAAATTCAAAGGTGTGTCCAAGATTCCCTCTGTGAATTTGGGTAGGTAATCTCATCTACTCTGTGCTTTTATTTCCCTGTTTTCAAAGTGGAAGTGATAATTCACCAGGCTCTTTTAAAGGTGGGCTCCTGGCATCCAGCCAAGGTCAAACCACCACAAAAGGTAACATTCACAAATGATGGGTGTGCTCAATAAGCCATGACTGAGTTGCAGAAAACTGGCTGAGGACTCAGCATAAGTCTGCTAATTAATCTGGTCCAGCTTCAGCCAATGCAAGATTTCCCTGTACACTATATTATTATTTTTTTCAAAAAAAATTTTTCTTTGTAAAAAGAAAGACAGATAGTCTTTAAACATCTGATAACCCAATGTGTAGTGGAAGTGCTTCTTAGAGGCAAAGAGCAGCAACTAGGACTCCTGGGTTCTATTTTCAGTTCTTCCACTTACTGACTATTTGACTATGGACAAAGCACCTACCCTTCCCACACTTCATTTCATTAAAAACAGATCAAGAGAGTATTGCAAGGTTATTATTTTTCTAATTACCCCAGAGTCCTTGTATGAAAGGCCTTTCAGGAAAGAGGAGATTTTTACAGAAAATGGTAATCCATCACTTAGTTGCCAAGAAATTACAAAACTCTGCAGACTGAACCATGAACAAGCTGCGTCACTGAAGCTTATTCCTACTTCTGTGACAAACACCTGAGCAAATCAGCTGTGGGAGTAAACATAATCAAAGGTTAGTAGTTAATAAGTACTAATCTCCCACAAACACTTGTATATTGAAGCAGGCACCTTCAAAACACAGGCTCCATTGAAAAAGTTTTGCTAAAAAATTTTGCTAAACCAAATTTTGTTTTTTTCTTGTAACTTTCAGTTCATATTTGAATATGTGCTAGAAAATGCACCTCGGGACTTTCTGTCCAATCAAAATTCCTTTTATGTCTGTTGCTCCATTGCTCTACCACTGTTCAGAAGCAATGGTCAGTTTTGATCTGCTCAGATGGCATCACTCATATGGTTAGTACTGCTCAGTTTGTTGCTAAAGAACTATTGCACTCTATCTTGTGTTGGGATGTATTCAACTATGACAATTGCGCTGAGTCCTTTGGAGTGTGAGATACTGTACAAAAAAAATGCTACAACCATTAGGCAGCACGCTTCGGTTTACTTCTAAGAAGTTACACTATCAAAGATAGCTACTATCAAACACTAGAAGAGCAAATGGGCGGCTAAGTGCCAGAGGTCTATGGATTCAGGGTAGATGTGAAGAAATCTGTGCTGAAGTTTTCAAAGTAATTTGAGGAATTTAAATCTCATTCTACAGTGTCTCCTCCCAGTCTCCTACTGATGCAGTGTTCTTCTGGGATATTCAATGAGAGAGAGAGAATTTTATCACCTCTGTTAACTACTTTGAGAAATATTTGTACAAATAGGATTATACAAACTACTACTGGAGTGGCAGGTTCAAGAAGCATTGAAACACCTGCCTTTCTTACAGAGCCTGTAGTCTCACTGAAGCTGACAGCACTACCCACATGCTTCAAGTCAAGCACATGCTTAAGTAGCTATTATGTGAAGTCCCAACACAACTGAAGATTGTGTAAGTGGTGAAGTCACCCTTGACCTCTGTGTCTCAGTCTGAAACACACTGTTGCCAACAAATGTGGGTATTTTGAGAATTAACTCATCTAGCATCAAACAGATTTCATTACCTTTCCACAAAATGAGATGATGCTTGTAGGCAGTGATTCAAATGCCATTTACCAGCATCAGTTTATGCTCATGTGAAAATCTCCTTTCTTGTGGATTACAGTAAAGCAGAATTTGTTAGAATTGCAGAGAAGCTGGGGACTTCTGCTTCTGATTTCTGATCACAGCTCTACCTTCCTCCGCCAAGAAAATAGAAAATGATTAGTCATGTAGTGCCTATTGATTTAGTAGTCTTCATTTTAAAAATTATGTTTCCCAGTATTGTTCTTTTTTATTATTATTACTGAAGCAAATTGTAACACACTGAATTGGAAATTGGTTAACTCCTTCCTATCTCTGCTTTTATAGCTCATTTTCTATCTGATTGAACAAAAGCCATAAACTGAGAACTGTTTTCTCTAAACATAGGAGATAAAAGACAGGCTTCATAAGACTGTGTCATGCTCAAGTCACTTGTGCCTCTTTCATTCTCACCAGTCACTGTAATTCCTTCCCTTCCTTCCTAACTCTTTTATCATAACCTTTCTATGGAAGGATCTATTGAGAGATGCATACAGTAGATAACTGCTGATAGTGAGGTGATTTGGTTACACTGTTACATGAATAATGTCTTCTATTCATGTGACAAGGAGTGGAATAACAGCCTGTTTTGTCCCCTGGATCAGAGGCACTAGCTAATATCATAACATTGCTCTCTTCCCTCTATAGGGACCCTCTTGCTTTTCAAGGTGTATCAGGATACAGTGCAAAAAGAAATCTCAATCTGCCTTTTGTGGATGTTAATGGTTTCCAGTGAGGTAGGCTCTGGATAAGGAGAGAACATCCCTGAAATAGAGGAAGTGGATGGATCTCCTAGGTCATTAACTCCATTCTTTTGAATCATAAGTAATATGTTATATAAATCTTAAAATCCTTTGGCTACCACCCAAGAAACCACTGCATTTTTTCCCCCTTGACTGATCTCTGTAGTGTCCCCTTCCTGAAATATCAACATCATTCAGTCAGCTAAGAAAATGTGGGTGGGAAAAATTCAAGACAACAGGATAGTTAATCTAGGATTTGCATTGGGACAGTAGACTTCAGAAAGGTGAAAAGAAAATAATCTTAATGGAACTAACATGTGTTTGGGACATAAAAGACTGTGGGAGACATACAGATTAACTTACGGATTCTCGAAGCAAGAGGATGCAAGTGCCAAACCATCTTGGACTGAAGCAGTGGCAGATGCTGCCCAAAAGAAAGGAGTGGTCTCCTGCTAGAACTCCACATAAAATATCTGAATGATTAGTACAGAGTCAAAACAAGTTGGAATGGATGGAAAAGGGCTCCAAACCAACTCTGTAAGAGTGAAAGGATTGTCGTTTTGGCCAGAGATCTAAGACTGTGGGGATCTTAGAGGTAAACTCTAAGAACAGCAAAGTATAACAGAGGAATAGTAAGAAGAGGGGTTTGGTTGTGTTTGTGTGCTGAGCTTCCAATAAAACCAGTCTCCATGAAGAAGAAGAATCCTACAGAATTAATACTGTGCTCACTCAGTGCCCCGTGCAGGCATTGAAACAGTTCACCAACAGGTAGTAAATTGCAGTTATTGTCCTGGATATTCATTCAAACCTTTGCTAAACTGTTACTCTTCCTTTCAGTCTTTGCCCAGTGACCTTCATTTAGCCTTTTTAACAGACAAGGCTGGGACAGTCAGGCATATATGCCCTAACTGGTAAAGATAAATAGATTCATAGAATTGTTAGGTCTGGATTGCATCCACAGCATGTGTGCTTTAAAGATACACACTTTTGCTCAGCCAGAAGTTATGGGCTTGAAACGGGAATTTCTGGGTGAAATTCTCTGGCCTATGCCATGCAATAAGCCAGACACTTCTGGCTTTAAAATCTATGAATCTATTAAAAAAAAATAGCCATCTGTTCTATGCTTTCATTTTTCTGCAAGCCCATTATCTCTCCAGGCTATCTATATTCACCATTCAGCAGCCTCAGGCTTGAAGAGTTTTAGTGATGATAATTCTACCACCATTTTGCACCTCAAAAGCTTTTGCAGGGAGGCCTCCAGGGACTGGAGTGAGACCAAGTCCAGTTGCAATTCCAGTTTACCAGCTAAATTGCAGGCAGACTGATTGCAATGGTATCTGTCATCAGCATAGAACAACAGAGCTGAGTCCCAAGAACAAGCTCATTTGGAAACTTGTGTCACTAATGACTAGAAATGGCATCAGAAATCCAAGAGGTCTTAATAGCAGTCAGGATGTAGCTTCTTCCATTTTTATTTAAATATTGTGGTTTTAATTAAATAGGCTTCCAGTAAACCAGCACCTTAATAACAACCCTGTTACTCAGGCCCTGCACCTCCTCCTTAATACCTTGAGACAGATTCTTACTTAAACCAGTAACATCTTATTGCCTGCAATGGGGCTACTTGAAACTTGCATATGCCTAAGGGTAGAATCATGGCCCTCTTCTCCTAGACCCCATTTCACCCTCAAAAATGCTCATTTGTTATTATTTTTTTAAGGTTCTAATTCAACCAAGCCATAGTTTCCGCTGCCTTCGGAATCAATATTTTCTCTGTCTTTTGACATTTTTTTTTTATTTTATTTTTACATGCGGTCTCCAAAAGGGTATAATTTACAGTTAATACCATGCAATCAAAGACAATGGCAGGATTCCTGTGAGCAGAGCAATCCCGGCTTCCTAATCATGGCTCTCGTGCTCCACAGAAGAATTACAGTCCTGATCAAGGAACAGCGAATACCTGTTCCCACAAACACATACAGCTTAGTATTTTAGAGTTGTATTTAATGAAGAAAATCTATGCCTCTCTTTGCTCTGAAGGACATGACTAGTTGAAGTCTAACTGTCCTTTGGGAAAGGCACCATGGGGAAAGAAGATTCCCCAGCTGAGCACAGCATGGCCCATACTGCATTTTTGCATGTCATTTGTGAACAGAAACGATACCTTTAGGTGTGCAAGGTCATTTTCAGTACCATTTTGTGACAAAGACCAGTCATGTAGGGGCCCTGCCTTGCTAGAAACTGATGCAAGATGACTAAATTCACATCTCACACTCTGCTGAGTAATCATTATCCCCAGTGGAGTACTAACACCAAGTATACTTCCTGCTATATTTTCCACACTCGGGAGATGAGTTCCGCGTAATGCCTCTGACTTAAAGAAAACAAAAGTAGAGAAATAAGGTAAGGGCTACTTTGGTTTGAAGTGATTCTGCAGGACTCAAATAAAAGGTAAGCATTGTGACCTTTGGTAGAAGTGAGAGGAACTCAGAGCAATCTGTCCTAAGACCTAGATGAACAGAACACACTTCACACTCATGTGTTAGGACATCCCTGAGACACACGGGTATGTATGTGAGGCCGTTAGCATCTCTGCTGCTGGAGAGTTATGAAAGGATTGAGCTTTCAATTTCAGTGAATCTGTGTACACCATGGCACTGATGCATTTTATTCTGCATTATTCTCCCTTAAGCACTGTCTTTCCCTACTTGCAATGGCTCTGTTGGAGGACAATTACCTTCACTAAATGAAAATTACCAGAATGTGTCAAGGGTGAAGTAAAAAGCAATATACAGAGCAGCCAGAAATAAAGGAGCATAGGGTAGGGAGAAGTTCTATTCTTCACTTTCCACGTATACAAATACATTTAATCTGCTGCTGCAGCAACAACTATTCCACTAGTTGCAGAGTGGAGGGCACCAGTGATCTTACTCTTTTACAGAATGAGACTGTGTGGAACAGCATCAGGTCACAGCGTTACAGTGGTTTGTTCAACATGTGAGGGCTTAGATATATTCACTTGGCAAATGGCTGGAGTATTGTGAGAGGCTTCTACTCTCAAGGTGTCTGTCACTGTCCCTCCACCAAAGAAGGCAAGGTTTGTAGCAGAACTGGTGAGAGCTGCTTAGCCTATTTCAGAGCAAAGCCATTGACTTTGTACATTTCAGGCACCTCTTAGGCAAAACCGTTGGACTTTGCCCTATAACCTACAGTGGCATTAATCCTTGGAAAAGGAATCATAAAGATGAGCTGGAACAACTTTAAAACCTTATTTTGCTCCACTCATTTTCTAAGTCAGCTTGTGTGAAAATGAGGTCTTAGGACATTTGGAGAAGTTTCTGTTCACAAATTCTGAACTCTCTTGTTGCAGCCAGTCTTTTCTTAATGAAGCTGGGTTTTGAATCTTCATTTGCAATTCTCAAAAATTATGAGCTACCATACCCTTTTATCAGTGTCCCAGTAAGAAGAGAAACTCTATTTATTTTGTCTACTCTTTTAACCAAATATATGACCTAAAATGAAGCAGCTCCTTGAATTTTACTTTTTATGATCTCATAGAAATTTGTAGAGAAAACATAAAGTCCTACGCATCAGAACAGACTGTTCTCCTACAGCATCTCATCAAATGACTGTCAAGAAAAAAAAAAAATAAAATCTCTGTCCCACCTCAGAAGAGGCTGTCAAACCATAAAGATGCACTATCTATTTCCTCTAGTTTTACTGTTACTGTCTCAAGGAGTGTTTATATTGCAAATAGTTGAGAACCGGGACAATATGCCAACAGAAAGATCACTCAGTACATGTCCTATTTCCCTAGCAATTTCCTACATACTACTACTGTCAGAGAAGAACCAGTATCAAACACACACAGAAGCCACATTATGTAACACAAGAGAGATGTAAATAAATTGCAGAGAATCCAGAACAGGTGCAGCAGAGTTGGTGCAAAAATTCAGAGCTACTGGCTTTGATATGAGTTTCAGGGAATGGAAAAGTGTATCTTTGAGAAGGACAACCCAGGGAGAGAGGATAATGCTCAGTATATAGTGCATTGAAGAGGAACTGAAGGGGAACAAAGGCATGGCCAAGAGTGTATCCATGTGCTGCAGACAGGCAATTACTCTATAAATCACAGTTAAAGGAGACCTCTACTAGCCAGCACTAACCACAGCCCCTCACTTTCTCTGAGGGTCAGCCCCTGTTAGCACAAGCAAAGCCAGAGATTTGGCAAGGCAAAAATTGGTATACTAAGTACTGGGACAGATAGGCCAGCATCAACCCCCAAGACCAGAGGTCCCTGAAAAAGCAGGAGCATCTCTGATGACTGAAGATGCCTTAAGGGGACATGTTCTAAAATAGATGCAGATTAGATGATGGGATACCTGACCTGAAGGGGGATGGCCACAAGGGCACGATGAGCTGTTCTTGAGAAGCACAGGCTAAACCACTTATCATGATGGTTTCATTGCAGGGAACAGTCATGCACTATTAGTGCTGAAAGATTTCCCAGCCCTAACGGCTAGGATTTTAAGAATCTATTTAACTTTGATAGTCTATAGCCCATCACTAGGAGTCTGCTTAAAGGTGTGATTGCTCTTCTTTGTATTGGAATTGCTGACAGATCCTTAACTATTATGGCGCTTACCAGCAGTAACCTATTTAAATAGAAAGAAAGAGGAGAGCATAAATGGCTTGTGCTGTTTGAATTTGATTTACCCAGCAGCAGAAAAAAAGTTCCATGTATAGAACCTTGCTACACCATCCAGACCATGAGTCTGCCCTGCTCTTTGTATACCAATAAACTATAAAGTTAGAAAACGCATTATCCTGAAGGAAGGATGCTACACTAATGGGAATTTTGGTGCTGGTTGTTTCTGAACTGCAATACGTGGCATTGTAATTCTGTGTCAGTGATTTAAATGCACTGATAGAGTTGGTGACAGCTTAAATGGCTCCAGCCCCCAGCCTTCCCTCACCCCTCCTCCCCGCCTGCAGTTCACCTCTCTAACGGATGGAAGGCTGACAAGTTCTGTTCAAGAACAATGGAGAGTGGGAGAGTAGGTGGAGAGACTGGTAATTGTTTAAGGTGAGGTTTTTTAGTGTTGTTTTAAAATATCAGCAAATATGGAGACATTCCACCTTCTTTCTTCAGGCTGAAGCATAACTAGCTGTGAATCCCAAGAGAGGCCGACTGTATGGCCATGCACCCTATTGCTCCTGTCCTCCAAGTGGGAGGAATTAAAAGAAGGAGAGAGATAAGGTGACTGAGTGGCCCTACAGTCTGCTTACATCAGCCTGTACCTGCTCTGCAGCGGCAGGCTTCTGACAGCAGACAGCTATCTCTCTAAATCAATTGTCTGCTTTCTTGTTCCTCATTCCCCTCCCACCTCCTGCTAGTACATAGCAGTGCCCAGCACACCCTCTAACAAAAGAGCCCTTCAGAGGCTGTTTTTCCCCTCCCGTGGTAGTTAAGTGTAGCCAGGTGTGCTACTTGTTCTGCTTGTTTGGAGCCTCTCAAAGGGATGTGATGGGTCACTACCTGGATCCTTAGGAAGGCGGAAATACAAAGTGGGCAACTGCAAATGCAGGTGATAGAAATGATCATCTCTCTTAAGATGCTTACAATGAAGGCTGTCACTCAAACACCAGAGAAGCAAGAAGACAACTCAAGGCTGGAAAAATACAGAACATACACTCCGCAGGACTGAACTCCACTGGGAAATAAGGTATCAAAGCACCTTGTTATCACTGCAACCCCTATTAATAACACCAGCAACTTCAGGTACAACCTCAGCAACTCTGGAATGGTCTAAAAATACTGAGTGATGGATGGTGCAGTACCATGCACCTGATTTACATTTGTTAGAAGCAAACATCCACAACTCACTGAGAGTAAATATGTGATGCTGTCATCCCTAACTGGTGGGAATAAAAAATTTAATACCCTGCTCTTTATCATGTGCCTTGACTCTATTTACACTTCCTCTCTCTCATGCATGCTGATATAGACATAATGGAAATGGAAAGGGTATGGAAAGGATATCCATCAGAGAGAGAAAGCGTCAGTGACTCGGGTTAACCTTCTGTCTTGAGAAAGTCAGTGGTAGGTGTGTTTACTTGAGGCATCTAGACCTCATCACTTCAGGAGGTCACTCCTAGCACAAGTTACATACTGAACTTTGTATTATGTAACTACAAAGGTACTGGGCAAAAATAAATAAAATAATAAAAATAAACAAACAAACAAAATTATGTCTTCTATAAGATACATGTAGGAGACTCATGAGTCTGCCACTGTAAGCAGTAGCAGATTTTCAAAGCCCAGATTCATTGCATCCAACTTCAGCTACTTAAATTCAGCATCTGAGGTGGAAACTTTATCATGCTAAGCTCCCTCTACAGTCAGGGAAGACACCTACACAGTGTAAAGCAGATCTTCAAAAGCTTCTTGCTTTCCACAGACCTCATATAGAAGCTAGGACAATGATATTCCTAGTTGAAACACCTCAGGTAAGTGCTGAAAGTTAGGTGGGATGAATCTAGATCAGTATTCCCTGATTTCACCTTGCAGGCTACCCTCTCTCCTTCACTTCTAACAGGCAGATTCTTCCTTCTGATCATCCCACAGTGCCAAGTCCCGCTGCTCATTCACTATATTTACAAGCAAGATCCATCATATTCCTTAACTTAGGAGCAACTCTCCATAAACATCAAAAAAAGCTCAAATAATAACTTACCATCAAATTCCTTTTTTTTCAAGGTTGTCAGGCAGGCTTGGCTGCTGGGATAAGGTAACTGCTGTTGACTAACTCTGTATGAAGAACAGTGGGTAGGTTCAGGATTTGTGTCCTTAAGCAGCGGGACAGCAATGACTGCAAATGGAGGAAGGGCTTAGAAGCTCAAGAGAATGGTTAATGTGGTTGGGGACAATTCTCAGCAGTATATAACATGGGCTGGTTCTGGGGTTTGAAGGAAGGGAGCACACAGCTGACAAGCGCTGCTTCTGCACCATGGATAGGTTAGGGTTACAAACTGCTGCAGAGTGAGGGTCTGGCACCTGGCATGTGGAGCAGTGCCTAGTCATAGCTCTGGGGCAAGAAGAGCTGCACAAAAAAAGCTCTGCCAAACCACCTTAATGAAAAGACTGAAATTAGTGACACTCCCAGCTGCTTGTTTAAAATGACAATGTTTTTATTAGTGCTAAAATAGAATGGGAAAGAGAAGGAGTGTTGTGTAAAGTGTGTGCTGGCCTTTGTGCGGGCTGCTGGGAGTGTGATCAACAACACCAGCTGGCAGCTCTTTGGTTAAGAAAAAAAAAATACAGTCATGGAGAATGCAATGTGAACAAGAGCAAGCAGAGCACTCAGCGGAGGAAAAACAGCTGGCAAGGGACCCAAATTGCATTCAAAGCCAATAAGAATTTCTTCCTAATGCACAGAAAGTAGTCTCCATCACTCCAGGTTCCCCACACACTCCTTAGCCTCCCACTACCCTGCTTTCAATAATGCATAAACAATCCTGGGAGATGCTGTCCATATGCACCTTGGCCTGGAATAGAACCACGAGGTGAGGAGTGGAGTGGGCACTCTGGCACACACTGATGGTTTGCAAGTTTGGTAGTTCATGCAAGTTTTTGGAGTTGGGAACTAGCATTCTGCGAAAAGAGCTTGTAGACCAGAAAAAAAGATACATGGCCCTGTCCTGCTGATCCCCAATGCTATGGCAGCCTCAGGCTCCCATCCAGCTCTGCGAATGCTCACATTCACAGCTCCACTTGCCATTTCTGTCATGCAATCCAATGTAGCTCAGCTGATTTCACTCAGTTCTGCCCTGAAGTTTCCCTTGGTTTTGAGTTCTGCACCACATAGATTATGTAAATCCAGTTCTTCCCTGTAACTTCTCAAGTGTCTAGAAGTCATTTTATTTTGATCAAAGTCAGTCAGCTATGGTCAAACTATGGGGTGTGCTTGCAGTGCACCTGTACTGATGCATCCACAGCATATTTATCACCAGAGAAGATGAGCAATTTTTTCTACCTTTGATTTGAGATACTTATTAAACCTATTTTTATAGAGATTGAGGGCATTCAAAGCCTAAAGACCATCTTTCTTTCCTAAAGCCAACAAGGTGAGACAGAAGCAGGCTGTAGAAAGAGTTCATTAGCTTGGGAACAAACCCCTTCTCTGACACTGACCTACTCTATGACTTTGAGCATCTTACATTACCTTGTGTGACAAATACCAATCAACTTGCTGCACTAAGAAGTTGTTAGCATATACTGTGATGAGAAATGAAATGCGAGAACTTTAAAAAAAATAAGCTGGGAGGTCAGATCTGGGCTAGAGTGCCTACACATATCTTTAACTGAGTGATAACTCAGACTTTGAAAGAAAAAAGCTGAGTTTAAAAAATTAAATCAAGAAATAATTGTGAAGCCTTTAGCTCTAGATAATGGCAGCTTGAGAAGTGGGATAATTAAATGATTGATATGATTTCAGAAAGAAAACACACTTTTCCTGGGCATGCACAAGGTTATCTGTGTCATTTAATTAACCTGCATGCAGGAGAGGAATTCTCTGCTGTTATCTCTTGATCCCAGTCCTGAGATGTCTGCTGGGGGTTAGTTTTTGTTTTCAGAGCTAGGTTGTGATTTGTTGTGTTTTTTTTTTCCCAAGGGATCAGAAGAGCTGAAGAGATTGCTGTAAAACATAAAAGAAATCTGTTTTAAAGATTCTTTAGAATAGTACTAACTGGGGAATGCTTTATGTCAGTTGTCTTGTGTGGTATACTGATGAGACTGCTGTCTCAGTTCCTTCCCTGTTGCAGGGAAACTGTGTAATTCTGCTAGCTCAGCATTGCCAGTAAGGGCGAAGAGCAGGCAGTGCACTACTACGCTCTCATCTCTGTGATGCAAGACAGCATGGGCTCCCCTACTGCTTCCCACCTATTAACTGTGAATCCTCTCACTACCAGCCATCTGCTTCAGCCATTGCTATGCTCCTTGGTTTGAGCCCTCTCCTTCTTAACTCCTCACCTGGCAGCCCTTCCTTTTCTCCAGCACCATCCCTGAACAGGGATCTCTGCTTCTGTCTGGAAACAAGCTCCATTCTTCCCTGTAGGCTGCCCCTCTATCAGGCTTTAGTTCTATTTGTTCTCAACTCCTAATATGCACACAGAACTGTGCCTATTTACAGCAAGAAATATTGGAGTCTCTGGGGAGAGAACCAGACAAGCAGGGAGCTGAGGAAAGGACTCTTAACACGCAGGTCTGGGACACTGGCCAAGGCATCAGTCTTCCAGTGAAATATGACAAAATCCAGAATAGTCCCAGCCAAACCAGCATGGTTTCTTTGCTGTCATCCTTAGCAGAGATGCCAATGAACACCTCAGCCACGAACACTCAGCTTCCTTCTATCCCCTCTGTGCATGATGGAGGCTCAGCTGTAAGTTGGCACTGGGTGACAGAAATGTAACCCTACAGTATTTGTTCTGTCCAAAGCTCTGATCAGCCCAATATTTACTTACAAGAAAGACAGGGAGCTCATGGATCACTGCAAGACTGAAAGGCTCTGCTCAAGGTTTGCTTTCAAATTAGGTCTTTCTAGAACACATCCCAACCTGCTACAAGCAAGAACTTCTACTGAAGATGTCAAGTAGCAGTAAAAATCATGAGACCAATGAATTTGGGAATTGACAGGCATGTACAGGGGGAAAGGGTGTAAAAAAAAAAGAGAGTAGACAGACAGATGAGTGCTGTAGAAATATTTCTTAGAAGCTTTTGATGGTGCTCTTCTATCCTTGTCAGGAAAAACAGGAACATGCCTGAAAGCTCATATATAA
Source organism: Megaceryle torquata (assembly GCA_024611175.1). Lineage (NCBI taxonomy): Eukaryota > Metazoa > Chordata > Aves > Coraciiformes > Cerylidae > Megaceryle > Megaceryle torquata. Next base: position 11,506 of record JANIJG010012758.1, on the reverse strand, counting down.
AAGACTCCCTCTCCTGCTTAAAATTCATCTGTGTCTGGATGCATTCCTGTGTGGTCTGCCCTAGGTGATACTGCTCTAGCACGGGGGTTGGAATCGATGATCTCCAGAGGTCTCTTCCAACCCCTACCATTCCATGATTCTGTGATTCTTCCTGTTAGGTGTCTACATACAGACTCAATAGCATTGTGTATTTTTATACCATCTGACACTGGTATGTGAACCCTCTAAGAAAGCCACAGAAATCAAAGGTTCCTTCTGCAAAGCCTCATTCACAATAAAGGGAGCCATGGATCTGATGAAAGTAAGTGATCTCTCCAAACTGATCTGAATAGCAAGGCAGTTCTGGGCTGAGTAGCATCAGGGCACAAGGCTGTTCAGCTCGTGTTTGTGAACTTACCTTATTTTGAGATTTTTGCAATGTCTAAGCCTGCTGATACTTGCTTTGTGCCAGTACAGCACCAGTGATGCACTCCTATTAAATGTGGTCATAGAGGTTTTGAGGAATGGCAGTACTAGAAGCAGTGTTCAGTGTTTTAAAAAATAAATTTGATGCTACATAGTATATATTCAATCTGGGAACTCATCCTTCATCAAATGACTGTTTACGGTGGCAAATTAAAATCAGATTATTAAAATGGTTATCATCCCCACCCAATTGCAGAGTTATTCTACCTTAACAGGCCAGGCTGATAACTGTGGTGGTTCAGGAGCTGATTCACAAGCAGATCAGACACCCAAGCCTTGGGGGCAGCAATGTCTGTAAGAGGAGGGAAGAAAGAAAGGGGAAGTAGCCACTTAAAGTTGCCTGATATTAGGCTGGTACAATTCTGTCACACCCTTCAGGAAAACTGGTGTTGACCCTAGTCAAGCCTGAGACAACCTCAGATGACAGAAAAAGCTGCAATATCTCAACGGAACAGGTGGTGGGCAACTGCTGAACAGTTTTTGTGGTGAGTGGGGCAGCCCCACTTTACTGTAATTTGAACCTGTGGGAAGAGCAGGCTCTTCTCCAGAAGGGATGATAAACTTCACAGCTGAATAATAGAAGGGAAATTAGCTATGCAGTGATTTTTGCAAGGGCATGTAGCAAACCAGTATCAGAGATGGAGTAAAATTCAAGCTTCCTAAATCCCAGTCCCATCCACTAGAACACATTGCCTGTAACCTAAGTGTAGTGCAAACATCCAATTGATAAGCTTTCTACAACAGAGATGACAAAGTGGAAACTATAATCTCTTGGATATGCTGCTTTGTGGACAGGAGAGGATTCTGTTGTAAAGGTTTTTTTTTTAAAATAGAAAGATTAGGCTGCCTACCCTTGAATAATAAAACAGAAAAAGAGGACAAATTGTATTGTCAGCTCTGTCCACAAATCAGACACTTTATTTGACCTCCCTGCCCCTTGGCTGGGTCTATGAGAAGCACAGGAATTGCATAGGAATCATGGTGAAAGAAGGCACAGGAGTGCTGCCAGTGAACAGTACATGGCATGATGAAAAGTCATCATAACTGTCAGTAGTGACTCAGTCCTACTGGGTCAGGCTCCTGACACAGAATGGAGTGAGCCTGAGCAGTGGTGACTTTGCTGTACCAGGCCCAGTGTAAATATGACAAAGTCCTATGTGACTATGTAAGAAAGGTCCTTATGGAGCCTTCCCCTATCCTGGCATCTCTGCCTAGAGACCAGTGGCTGTCCCTTCTCCCTGCACTTTGAGAAAGGTGCAGAAGCATGAAATGACAGACCAAGGTCAAGTACTTTGGAGAGCCAAATGAGACAATGGTATTATTTTGAAAATTCATTCAAGAATACAACTTGTGGATATTCTAGGAGTGACATCTACAGATAAAATCATTATTTGCCCTGAAGAACAGCATGCGGGAAAAGGATTATCAAGGAAGCATATATGAGCTATGCAGGCACATTTCACTGCCATGAGATCTCGGTTTCCAGTTCACATGTTCCCAAGGGCTATTTATTCTTTTTAAAAGAATAGTTAGTCAAAACTGAGAGCCTGCAGAAGGGAGGAAAAATTACAGATACAATCAGCTATCTCTTCTGCAGTTGCTCTCATTTACAAGAATAAACAAAGTCCTGAATGTTAAAGGATTGGAGGATCTAGAAAAAAAAAGAACTGAGAAAAAGTTTTCACCTGAACCTCAGGTGAGGTGGGTGATTTTCAGCAGAGTTCCTGGAACAGGGGTGCCACACTAGACTGCGCACCCCAAAAGCAGCACAACCCCTTGTCCTCTTTTCTGGTCTGAGACCACATTGAAGAATTTCAACTGTTTGGCAAGTCACAATCCTGCTACAGACAGCAGATGCACAAAGGTGTTGCACTGCAAATGCAAGAGATGCAGATTCAATGACAGTGGCACATGAGGAGGCCAAACAAGTGACACACGCAATGTGTGTGACCTGCCATTTGTGCAGCGCAGTGTTCTAGAGAAACGAAAGGTAGACTTGTTAGCTTACAGAGCCTCAGACAAGGCTCCTCGAGGAGCCTGGTTTAGGCTGAGGCACTCACTATAAAGTGTCTCTGAGAAAAGGCCAAAGGTTTGCTGTTCCACAACATGTTTCTGAGTCACTGAAATGCTAAAAAAAAGCAAGAAACAATAAAATATTTTGCACAAACCTGGAGATGGAGGGGTAATAAACATTTCTCAGTTCTCCCTACTCTTTTTGTTTCCCTTCTACGGCACACCCATGACACGTGTTTCAGTGCCATTGGCAAGCTGAAGGAGCCTGAAAACATCTCCCTCCAGCCACCTGCATTTAGTTTCAAGCCTGCAGAGTCAGCAATGTTGACAAAGCAGCTACAGAAGAGCATATGACAACAAAATAAAGTTAATTTGCTGCAATGTGATATTCAATCAGAAGAAAATAACAGAGCAATGCTTTAGCTTTTGGACTATTACCCACAATCCCTTGCATATGACAGCAGTGACAGTGTCAGCTTCCATATGCTGTATTACAGTCACACTTGCCATGCTAAACGCTGATTAGAATTAAAATGGAAATGACATCTATGTGCATTACTCTGCCATTAGTCTTGATGGCCTACATTTTATGTTGACAGTGGGCTTTAGCAGGAGGGGGGCTGAAAACACACAGGGCTGTAGGTGGTTGGTTGCTTGGGTATTTTTCAGTTGCTATATAGAAGCAAACATGGTTCCAAACATAAGCGTAACACAGTGAATTACAGGCCTCTTGGTATCTCAGAAAGAAGACAAAATCTTTGTACTGCCACTTGTTGGATAGAGAGTCCAGTTTCAGCAAATACTTGTATGACTGTGTGTGCCATAATTTTTTTGACACTAAAATGGAAATCTTGTGTGACATTATGAGTTTATTCAAATATTTGATGCAGGTGTCTGTAAATCACATAACTACCTTACACTGTTACTGACTGTACCATAAGTATGTACACCAGTAATATTCACAGGTGGAACACAGTTGATTAGAAGAGACCTATGAGATGAGATTCTACCTAACTGCAGTGGAGTGGCTGAATGGAGAAGTTCACCTTCAGGAAAAGGCATGCATTGAACAGAGTATTGTTAAAGCCTACAGAAGGGCTAATTCACATCAAACATCTTTGGGTCTCACAGGAATGCTACAGCAATGATACAAGCCACTCATTCTGACAATGCTCACCTACTGGTTTGAAGCTAAGCTTCAAAGGCAGGCCAAGAACAGATCCTCTCTTCTCTAGTCTACCTTACTGAGTTCTGTTGAAAGTCCCTTTCTTGGGACCATAAACGCTCCTTTCAGGAGGGGCAGATATTTCAAAAGCTCAGTAATCCTTTAGCAAGGAGGTTATCTATAATCCACTAAAAATCTGGAGTAGCCAGAATTCATCCAGGCTTAGATGAGGACCTATATCTGACCTGTCTCTGCAAGCCAAGCATCCTTGGTCCTCCCACAGAACCACAATCCAAAATGGTGAGTGGAAAATGTTGAAACTATTTCTGATTTTCCTGAAATCACCACTACCCTCAACTCTTACACTGTCGATGAAAATTTTTCTTTAAAAAAAATTACAGGAAGACTGCAAGGCAGTTTGGGCTAAAACTAAAATATAATTCAGCCATTTACCCCTCCATCCAGGTACAAGATCTGCTTATACTGCAAAAGCCAACAACAAAGCTGAGGGACTACAATTGCACGGAGAAATAAAACTGTAAGGCCCAAGTGCTGTGCCCTTCTCACCAAGATGCCCTGCAGAACTGCCTGATCCCATGTGCAGAAGGCTTTCTGGGATGGGTCCATCAGTGCATAGGAGTTAGCTTACACCCTGACAGAAGTCCTATGCTCCTTCAGTAAGTGGTAACATGGTTACAGTATTGAAGCCGTTCTCCAATCTACCTGTTTGTGCTTGCCAGCAGATCAGAATCAGGAAGATACTTAGACCCATGCTTTTCTTTGCCTATTCCTGTACATGCAGTATGATGATTTAGATGCTCAGGTATAAGCACACATGTATGCTGTTTGCCAAATGATGGCTGAATTCCAGAATCAAATCTATAAAAGTCACTAGGAAGTGGTCTATCAGAATTTCCAGGACCCACCTTAACTCTGCCCCAAGCCCATGGTCTCACTTCTTTCTACAGAAGTATTCCCACCCAGACTCTAGGCATGAAGGATAGCTTCCCTCTCCCTTATCTCATCCCTGTAACAGTAAGGAAAAATGAGGGGCTTGGAGGGGAGGGAAGAAGATGCCTGTACTGCCTGTAAAGTTGAAGATAACGTTTAAGCTTTGTTACACTGAGGAGGCTGCGTTAAGCTCCCATGACCTTGAGCGAGAACTGCAGCTTGGGTTCCTCTCCTAAAGACTTCAATAAAGTGAAAAATTGTTTCAATACAAAATGTGATATTGGGACATTGTTCGTGCATATATTGAGCTTAAGTCAAATATTCTGTGTCCTCAAATCCGACTGATTAATAATTAGAACCAGAAATTCTGTCTTTACTCTAATGTGTTTAGGAAAACTGATGGATTTAATTTTTTTTATCAGCCAAAAGTAAGAAAATGTAATCTTTCTTAAAGTATCTAATACAACAATGCAGAATAATTAGTTTCTATGAAAACAGGCATAATGGGACAGAATAATAAATCACTTTCTGTTTTGTATCTGTCCGTCTGATGGAGGAGAGATTTACTATACAGTATGGTGCATGATGCTGAGGAAATATCAGGCAATAGAAGAAATCTATAAGGGGATAAAGTATTTCCAGCTGTGCATTATAAAGGAGCATTTCATCTCCTGACAAAGCCTCAGGGATAGGTCCAAGTAATTATTGGGCAAAAAGCAGCCCCTCTTTGGATTACAATTTGCTGAAATACGTTGGCCCTTAAAGCTCCAATTCTACACCCCACATGGCCATTTACTTCAATAGACCTGTGCACTTACAGAGAGTTTTACTCTACCCTCTTCCATCTTTTTGTGTGCCTTAGACACACCAATGAACCAAAAAGGGCTGTTCCATGCCCTTCTCACTTGGGTAGTATAATCCACATCTTGCATGTGGATGAGCCAAGCCACAGTGAGATACAGTGGCATGGCCAAGGGCATGTGACAGGTAGCTAGCTGCCTGAGCTTGGATCAGAATCAAGTTCACTGCTAACAGACTTAACCCAAAGTCCTCTTAATTGAATTGCAAGGAATAACTCACAGTCTCAAGAGAAAGTGGGATTCTCCAGCTACTACAGCTCCGTTACTTGTTCCAAGTTGTAGTTTTTCTTACTTTTCTTCAGCTTTCTTCTAGGAAAGGAACAGAATGAAAACAAGGAGGTTGATATTTTGACTCTTCTCGAGGTACATACATGAGGTGTCCAAAACAGCCTTGTTGCTGGCCATTATCATGCTACTTTAATTGCCTGCTGCTAGAACATCATCTCTGTGCTGGTTCCATTTTGGACTTGACTCCAAAGACATGATTTGATTTAGTCTGACTCCTTTTACTGCAGATGAGTTCATCCTAATTTACCTTGCCAAACTAAACCTGTGGGTTTAGACAATACTTGCAGAAAAAGCATTTCCTTTTTTTTTTTGATCCTGGTTTCTGCCCCCCTTCTTGGGAATTCTTTTGAAACCAAAAAGATAGTGGGAAAGACAAGAAATTGGACAATGAAAAGTAGATTTGATTAGGTCCTCTTTGGAGGCATTCCCACAGAGCTAGTGACCTGAAATCCAGTCACATGGAGGAAGCTGTTCTGTTAGATTCAAATGTATAACTTGCCTTAGCTGATTTGACTCACTTCATATGGAAGGTCCAAGGGTCTATGTAATTCTTGCTGACTGCTGAGAAGAACAAGTCATGGTACATTTATCTTTTGCTTGGTGATGGTAAATGGTTCTCCATCTCTTCCTCCCACCAGGGAGCCTTCACTTTTCATGAGTTGCCAATGTGCTAGACACAGTTAGTAGTGATCCTCAGGAATAACAACAGTTATACCTTTCCTTTTAGACAGTGATACCTTTCCTTTTAGACAGTGATACCTTTCCTTTTAGACAGTGATATTTCTGCAGAGCTTTTATTTTTTTTTTTTTCAGAAACAAAGGTATGCAAGTGAGACTTTACCTAGAACTGATCGGAAGCTTGTTCTGTAGTGAAGCATGTGTTTAGCAGTATATAGCAGCAATATACAACAGTTCAGGACTAGAAGGAAGGAGAAATGAGCCACCTGACCAAAACCAAAGTGTTAATCTAAGTAGATAAGTATTCCTGCATAGCCAGGTATTCATTGCTATAAGAATAAATACAGATACCTTTATTCTTAGCTACAAGACATCTATTCAAAAATAAATGACCCTTTACAGCTCCAGTTTGGTTTCTATTCTATTACATACAGAATCACTCAGGCCTATGCCAAAGCCTGCATTATCACCTCCACGTCCATCATGAGTTACATTTTCCTTGCACTCTTGGTATGCTACAGCCCAAACCTTTTCCATTTACAAGGTCACCTGGGATTCACAGTTTAAAGGGATACAGGCACTACAAACAGTACTAGTGAAAACATCAACAACATGTTTCCTGTGCAAATAATGAGCACAGTAATCTGATCATGAGACTGCTACCAAAAAAACCCCAAACTATCAATTGCTTTTAAATGCCACAAAAAGAAAGAAAAATTGGAACAGTGCAATGATCGCACCACTTAGAAACAAATACCTTCTCCAGGTCAATATACAACACCCCCCTCTACTGGGTAAAACCCAGACAGATAACTGTGTGCTAGAGGTCCTGTTCAGTCTGGGCCCCGTGCTGTCACAACAGCAGGCCAGAGTTTCACATGTGCTGCGTCTCTGACATTCCTGGTATGGAGTATCTTCATAGCTTTGAAGCACCTAGGCAAGGATAGGTTCATGTGTAAATTGGCTTGTGATGTTACAGATGTCCAGTGTGAAACATACTGCTTCAGCCAAACTTTTCAGATTGTCTCCTTCATTTTGAAGGACTCCTCACTTACTTTTTCCTTCTCACTCCCAGTGGGGGATACTTCTGTCCCAGACCTGGATTTGTTTACTCTTTAAGCTTTTATTAACTCTTGGTAGCTATTCTAAAGCTGTCACAATCAGTGTCACAGGAAAATTACCACATAACATATGTGACAAGTCACACCTACACTGCACAGAAGACAAAATTATGCAGTGATGTGTCAAATGGATCATATTTGTGTATCACCCAACACGTACAGTTCATAAAAACTGACATTTCTTCAGCAGTCAAAGGAAATGTCACATTACAGCGTGTGCAGGCTGAGGAACTGACAGGCTGTAACAGTGACTATCCCATTCTCAGGGCACAAAAACAATGCCTGTCTTCCTCCACAAAGACTATATACTCACATATAGAGATGGACTTTCTAACTTCAGGTTGTGCTAGGTTATAAACATCCCAGAGAACATATCCAAGCATCCATATCTGCAGGTTATCCCTCCCTCCATCTCTGGAGAACTACCTGCTCTGCCGTCTCTGAGCAATCCCCCCAGTGAAGTATAACTGCTAGAAAAGGTAGAAAAGCAGGCTAGGGGGTTGATGGCTGCTCAAGACACAAGCCTGGGACTTCAGAGCACTGGATCCAACTCTCTCCTCTGCCACTGACTTTGTGTGTACTTTGGTACAAGTCATCTAGTCCTTCTGTGCCTCAGTTCTCCCTTCGTTAAATGAACCATCAAAACTGTCCTGCCAAATGAAGTATGAGAGTAAGTATGTTAAAGAATGCAAGTGCTCATATATTCTAATCTACACTGATTCATTCTAGGTTAAGCATCTTTGACAACCTAATAAAGACTTTATCAAGCATCTGATGAAATCAATAAATAGATGTCTGTGGCCTTTGGCAGGCAGTGGTTAACCCCCTGTGAGAGAATGGATGGCGTCTTTATTGCCTGTATGGCCAAGATATGTTTGCTGTTAGACTACTCTCTTGCACTTTGATCTTCTCAAAATATATCTTAAAATGTGAGAAGGATCACAGTCACTGACAGCTTTGAACCAGGTAGTTATACCAAGAAAGTAAAATAACAAGCTGCAAGGAGCAAAGAGAGGGAAGACAATACAAGGCCGGCGCAATGGAGGTCTGAGTTGGGTTCTCAGCTCATTCACAGGTTTCCTGCATTATCTTAGATGAGACATTTAGTTTCAGTAGGCACTAGCTACCTATCTGCCAATCCAGGATGAATAATCAGTCCTTTGCCCTTGCTTTCTATTTAAAGTGTAAGCTCTTGGGGGCTGAGGCTTCCACTTATTGTTGACAATTCCACATTAGCCATGAAGTGTTTCTCTGAATTGCATAAAAACTGTATTATAGATGCACAATACCTCTGCTGTTTATAAACAGTCTAGCCTGGATCCAGAGTAGCCACATGCACTGAGCACAGCCAATAAGCTCTATTGAACCCTGTCACAGGCACGGTAGTTGAAGCATAGCATTGTATTAAGGAAGCAAGATCACTTCAGCAGCAGATTGTCCTTTGTATATCTGCATAGAGATGTGCCCTCTAAATGAGATCCCTTAATACAGATGTACTTGTGCAGCAATGGTGGAGCCAGCTCTGTAGAAGCTTGTATCTGGAAGCAATGGTATTATTTACGTATTTCAAATGTCTGGAGCATTCTAGCCCTCTCTTGCTCCTGATGAAGGAAACATGTTTACATGTATGTAGAGTGTAAGCCCTGAGCCAAAGCAGGATGTTCAGGAAATGTCAAAGTAAAGGTAACAATGACTACAGAGAAACACACATGGTTAATCCCATCTGATGACAGTATGCAGATAGACATCACCCAAATATTCTATTCCCACTCCCTGTCTCCAAGAGATTTTCTTGGATCACACTCCTCTGGCAGGAAGAGTTAGCAGACCTCAAGTAAGATCTATTTGTTAAAGACCGTATAGAAGTAAGGAGCCATGTCTGCACAGTGAATTCAGGAAAATTAGGCCCATCTATTTCCTAAAGTTGGGCTTCATGAAGAGGAAGTAGGCAAAGCCTGAAACATATCCTGTGTGAACACACGGTTGCTCATGAGCATCAAGCCATTTCTATTCCTCTACCACAGGAGATGCAAGAACAAAGAAATGGCTCCTGTGGGTGGGTTTAATTTTTTAACAAGTTACCATGTGGCTCTTGTTCCAAATTTTGTGTGTTTATCTTTGTAATGTCTATTGCAAACACTGTAATTTTGCAGCAGCCAGGTACATTGAAGGCAAAAGTACTAATAATGTGACATCATTATTTTTGTTCCATAGCAACATCCCCCCACACCCCTTACACAACAGGTTATAAGTCTGTAAAAATGCATTTTACAGCACTATAAAACTCCTCCAGCTGTTATAAATATATCGTTTTAAGCACTTGCATTTAAAAAAAAAAAAACCAAAACAAAAAAACCCAGAAAAATACCACGGAAAAGTTCAATGCTTTTTCTTCTCTGCATTCAATTGTATTAACTTTTTCCCTGCTGGTCTCCCAGACCCACTGCTGGGCTGGCTGATTTCCACGGAAACAAGGGGAACATTCAAGATGCATGCAGGCTGGTTGTTAGTACAAAATCATCTATTTTACCATGTCTAGTGAGAGTAAACTTTTAGTAAAAGAATGCATCTTGCTTGTTTGACAACATGGGAGGTGCATGTCATCTAGTCAGCTCAAGGGCCATTGGCAGTGGATTTGTAGAGATGGACTCCATCACGATGCTGTAAGATGGGGCAATATAGTCACTGGTATAGCTGCTTCCTAATTGCAGGCAAAGGGACTGGTGCTGTGGTTATTGGTTATAATTCCACTTGATGCCCAGTTAAAGTTCCCAGCAAAGCACTTAATTCCACTGGGAATCTTTCACATAGTCAACCCTTAGGGCAGCTCTAGGTGGGGCAAGACTTCACCAAGGTAGGAGGTAAGGGGAGGGGAAGAGGCAGAGCTATACAGTGGTACGGGTCCAGGTCTTCTCTAAGAAGTACACAGCCACTACAGCGTCAGGAACTGGGGAAAGCCTGTCTTGAGACAGCATCAGCATTTGGCAATCCCCTAGCTTTCAGTCATGTTTCCATCAGAAAAGGTCTTTCATTTCTGTTTTGGGTGTGTTGGTTCAAGCAGTGTCTATAAAATGTTGAATTAAATATACACTATTTGAAACTAACAAAAGTTTTGCCACCAATTTAAATCTGGGAAAGACACCGCAAATCCAACAGGCATCTGTGGAATCTCTTCTCTGAGCCCAGAGATTAAAATCTCAGCCTGAGCTTGTATATTTGGTTGAAGCATAAGTTAACTGCAGTCCTCCATCACCTGTGCCTCCCATAGTGCAGAAAACCTAGTACCTAGAACACTGGCTATTGTTGCTTCTGCTTAAATTGAAATATTGCAGAGCAGGTACTAACTCTCACTCTGTGCAGTGATGACTGTACTCAGAGCCCTGATCTCAGCTAAAAATCTAAAGATGTTGCCAGAACATAAGTAAAAACAGTATTAAATAATTGCAGGTGAGTTGTACCTGCCATCTGAGACGTGCTCTGAGATGGAAGCCTCATTTTGCTGGGCTGTGGATTTTACCATCAGGAATGAGGCTTCTAATTTTTTAACTTTTTATGCTGTTATTATTATTTATATTTTCATTGGCAGTGCTTGAATCCATCATGACAGTGTATTGGGTAATGACAAGATAATTGTTTGTTTTATTGATCTTTATAAACCATTCTGCATCTCTGCATGATTTGTAGCATTTAAAATACTCTATCCTTTCCTCTCCATTCCCCTGCTGTGAGGGCAGCTAAGTAGATGCCCACTGGCTATGAGCAATCCAAATAACAATGACAAAAAAACAAAACAAAACAAAACAAAAATGTTTGGAAATGAATGAGTTCTTAAACCGTTTCTTGGATGGTTTCCTACTGATACTTTCAAGCCAGAAGGAAGGGAAGGGAGGAAGGGAAGGGAAGGGAAGGGAAGGGAAGGGAAGGGAAGGGAAGGGAAGGGAAGGGAAGGGGAGGGAAGGGAAGGG
>JANIJG010012754.1:0-10540 GCA_024611175.1 Megaceryle torquata | reverse complement strand
ATGTAAAGTAAAATAAAATGTTTTCTTCAAATGTCAGAACACACACAGTATTATGAATAAGCCCATCTTTTTCTTTCAAGTGTAGAACAGTATGCCTGACATAATAGTTCACAGAGAGAAAATCTGTATGTATATATACAAAGGTTCTTTCTTCACTGTAAGCAAGAAATAGATTTATTTGAAAGCAGGGCCAAAACAATTGTCATGAATGATTATGTAATTATGTTGAAGGTCTTTCTGAATCTCAACTCTGAAAGAGTATTCATGCAGAGTAGTATGTGTTTGTATGTCTGTACATGGATTTCAGTCTCTTGCATACATGTCATAAAGGATTTAGGAAGAAACAGTGTTGGCCCAATGGTGGCAGTCTTCAAAATACTTCTTACAAAATAACACATCTGTTCTCTTGTTAATATTTCCCCTATCATAAAAAGAAAACCAAACCAAACCAAACCAAACCAAAACAAACAAACAAACAACCAAAACCAAAACAAAACAAAACCAACCAACCAACCAAACAAAAAAAAACACAACAAAAAAAACCCACACAAGGAGCCATGTGCTTAAGAACCCATAAACAGTGTAAAGCAGACTGAAAACAAAGCATACATTTAAGCACTTCAGGAAAGCCAAGGACAGTTTTACCACTCAGAACTGATTTATACCCAAATAGCTTAGCCCTGCAGATATATTTAAAGTCATATTATAGTGTAAAAAGAAATATAAGATTAATTATTCTATGTATTTTGCCTGTGGTTTACTTGTCATCTTTTCTGTAAAATTTGCCCAGTGAATGAATTCTAATCTCCTGCTAGAAATCATTTTGAGGTCAGAGTTAAAGAAACCCTAAATATAAGATTCTGCATTTCTGGAGCTGGTTGACCTGAATATAAAACTACTATACTCAGATTTCCTGGAGGAGATATCAATTTGAATAAAACATGAACATTTCAATACCCTATTTTTTAAACAAATATTTAATTTGAAATTTTGTCCTGAAGCATTGCAGTGATTTTCTCACAACTTAAATATTATTCAAATATGTCCCCTAGCATGTTTTAACTTCACTATTTTAATATTTGTTTCACAATACAATGATCAGAAATACACAGATGTAAGCCACCATCTTAACACTACATAATTAAATAAAGGGCTATTACATGTGTTTTCATATAGCAGAGTAATAGGAAGTTAAAGTACTTCAATATTAGCATGTGTAAAGTTGAAGTACCTGCACTAAGCACATTTGACCTATAGGATTTATATCAAGTAAAAGTATGTTTGTTCACATGAGTGTACGTTTCTGGACATCAGAGTGTACAAATTTCTTTTCATTCTCCATCAGTGTAATTATATTAATGTAAAGATCCCAATGTCTGTGAAAGCGCCTCAAAGTATTGCTACAAAGGAGTGCAAAACATCTTTCAGGCTCAGAAAGTCAGCAATTGAGCATACTTTACTTCCAATACCATATATCATGACTAAAAGCTATCTGATATTCCCTGTCATTCTTAATTAACAAAATATTGTATGAAAACACTTGATTGATATAAACATATTCAATCCATAGTGTGAAATCAAGAAACATCTCAATATAAATTAATTGCATATATTTAACCAAATAATAAAAAGAGAAAAGTCATCCACAAACCTCTCTATCACCCTATCCTTTATTTTTTGTATAAAATGAGTTTGGAGTATATTATTTCTAGAATAGAGATTGACATTCAGAAAAATAAAATCCATTAAACAATAAAATAAACTGCACAAGCCAAGAAACAATGCCAATTATTGTTAACTTGGAATATAAGAAAGTTGATTAACCAAATGTTTTCATATTGAAACTGAATAAAATCTAACAAAAAAGGCAAAATCACGTGAGAATATAGAATACAGGAATTACATAAATAAGTACATAGATGCTAGGCTAGAAGGTGATGAATGCAAAAGATGGTCTTTCTAAAGAAACAAGTGGTGCAGATGGTCTAGAAGCAACAATGATCTCTAGCAGCTGTACTACCTGCCATAGCTAGTATCAGCAGATGGGCAAGAGAGAGAGGTTGTTAGAGTCTCTGTCCACAACTCATTTATTCATCTATTGTACTAAAACATGAAGACAATGGTTTAGCAATTTCTACTTCTTTATTAATAAAAGACTTCTTCTTCACAGGATGGTACAGCTTCAGTTTGTATGGGATGGAATACAAGCAAGAAGCTGAGGTGCCCTGCGAGATGCATTACTCCCTCTGTACCACTGCAAGATGCAGCAATGTAGTCAGTGCATTTGTGCCCAGTACTTCCTGAGAGCCTGAATCAAAGATGCCTTTCCCTCTGTAGGCACAGGAAACAGGAGTATCATTAAAACCAGTCAGATTCTGAACCCAAGTGTCACACAGATCATTGTAAAATACAGCAGTACCTCTGCAATGTGACATAAACCACCAGAAATGTTAGAGTCTAATGAACCATATTGTTCTGGTCTATACTATATATGAGCTGAAGAAAGTCTCAAAAGAGCAGAAAGCCATGCAAAGAGCAAAGCTCAGAAGGTCATCCAAATGCACAGACAAAAACCATCAGAGAATAACCTAGCATCAGTAGAAGGCAGGAGAAGAAACGGATTGTTCAGAGAACAAGTGCACCGGAATGGCCATGTGTTCGTATCTGCAGCAGGAGACTAGTGTTAAAGGCTACATTGCTTGGGATGGGCAGAAGTAAAAGGGTTTTTCTGATGTTGCAGTAGAGAATGATTTAGTAATTGCAGTGGGAGCTTGCTTGTATGTACATCACCCTCTGCAGCTGTAAAATGTTTGTTGGCAACAGTTTACTTATTAAACAAAATGCACTATCAGCTTACAGCATGAGACCCTATAGTTTCATGTCAGCTTCTCTGATATCAGGAACCCCTTTAATTCTTTACAACAGAGCTGATTTTAAGTGCTGTCCCCAGAGAAATATAAGAATGTCAGATACAGGGAAAATGGTGTCTTCCGCGCAATATGGAACTGAATTTCATTTTTTAAATAACCTCTAGCTGCATCCATATCCCTGAAGAGAACTTCTCTCCATCTTTTGACTCTATGTCTTACCTACCAGAACTCAGACTTGAATTCCAAAGTGCCATCTTGAAAAAAAGGAGGAAGTGGAAGCCTGGTCCTCTATAGTCTTCCACACCTAATCAACAGCAATGTAATTACTATTGCACAGATGCCAGAAAAAACATATAAGGATGAATTAGTGAATTAATTCTTAACCAGTGAAAGAAAGTTATTCTATCCAGGAACCAAAAGAGGAGTGATCTCTTGGGGCACAAAAATACAAGGTGTATAACCAGCCATATTATGGGACAGGGCATGAATGAAATGACTGCACCCAAATGACTTTTCTGTCAGCTTACTCTTTTCAACAGAAACACTCCTCCTTGTGCTAAATTAATAAGAAACTTTGACTCCCAAAGATGGCCAAGTTTTCACTCAGATGAGCAACTTTCTTCTAATATTTTCAGGTGTTTAAGAGAGAATAATGTATGTGCCCTATGCAGTGACCTCCACAAACATCCAGAGTAGCTGAGACATCAGCATCTATTTTTTCTGTAGGATATCTAGTGTGAATACAAGAAAAACTTGGCCTATTGGCCAAAATATGAACAAACAGGCACTGATTATAGAATATTATCATAGTTTAGAGGAACTAATAGTCTTCTTCAAAAATTGGAAAAAAACCCAGTGTAAGCACATTCACTCTTTCATTAATACAGGAACTAATTCTTCTGAAATATAAGGGGGGTTACAGTTACAGATCTGACATCTCAGCATCCTCACTGACTCAAATTTTCCTTAAACTCTCCAACTGGTGCTTCTGCAAATAGCCATAGATTAGTCTTTCACAGAAGCTGTAGAAAACAGAAATCAAACCACTGATGATAAAATTGTTTATGTACATCACTGAGGTATGTCTGACTACTGCTAATTCACATAGTTGTGTCAGAGACTATGTTGGTTATTTGTATCAACATTGCTGCATCAATGTGGGTGAAGATCAAACTGCAAACTGAGAGATGGTTGGACCACAAGGTTAGAAGTTCCTGTTTTCCTATAAACTTGGATGTGGAGCTGATTCTGAGAACTGTAACCTAACAGTTGTGCATATGCCCAGACCCAGGGCTTGTAAGACCAAGGGGTCCAGAGATCCCCGAAGACCACCGAAGACACCTTAGGGATGGTAATGGGGATGCATACCACCGCCAGGTGGTAGATGTGGTTAAGTAACACAGATCCTGGAATATGCTAAGTAGTTCTTCAAAGAAGAATGAACATTCAACAGGACAACCCAATAAAAAAGCAGGAACAACCAACATCAGACAGAATGCTCTCCCACTGGATTGGGAAACAAACTCGACTGACATGATGCTGCAGATCTGTGGTGGTAGCTATTGCAACTAACCCTTTTCTTCCTTTTTTTTACTTCCTCTTTCCCTACCTCTCTGCTTTGTGAACCTGTTGTTGGGCAAATAAAGTCACCTGACACTTGACTCCATTTTGAGCCTTAATTCTATTCCTGAGAATACAACTGAAACCTGGCTCTGAGCTATGACAGGTGCGTGACCAGCGGAAGTACAAAAAACAATGACACCAAAAACTCACGTCTGTGTCTTTGCAGGCTTGTTATTCTCCATGTTTTCTTTTAATTAAAGAATCAAGCATGTAAGGGGATAATAGACCCAAGTATAGGTCATTATCTGTGAAGCTCTTGCCTTTAAAAGTAAGACAATTTATCCACAACCTGAATAGTTCCAAAATATCTAAAGAATACAACAGAAGCAAGGGTTAACATACATACTTCCCTCTTAGATGTGGGACTCTGGGTATCTAAATAAGGATCCTGAAAATGTCTGGCCTTAAGAAGGAAAAGAAGAGTCCTGGACTTGCTTGTATTTTCGATTAGTAGTGAGCCTTGCTCATGAAGAAGAATTTGTTTTGTCAAGAGATTGGAAGTACCTTGTGGGCTGAGCTGAAGAATTGCTCAGAAATACTCAGTAATTTTCTGAATGATAAATATGTCAAATATTTTGATAAAAGGCAAAACATCTGGTCATGCCAACCTGAATTCTCTTCTCTTGTTCTGAATGACTTAAATTACAAACACTAAAGCTAGTTAATAGCAATGGTTTTTTGTGATCAAAAGCTGCAAGGATTTTATTATCAAGAACATAAGTATTTTAATTTCTTCCTGTTTTTCTGAATCCCAAACCATTTCCAGAACTAACTAATGAGCTTTTACCATATATATCCTGTAAATAGAAAAAAACATTCACTGCACCTGGTTCAAATTTCTTCGGCTGGAACTAGGAGTTACCCAGAAATTAATATGTGCTACATATACCACAGAAAGAACATGATTACACTGGATCAGCCTTCACTTCTCATTTGTGTTGCTAATAAGTAGGTGAGTTTGTTGACCCATAAGAAACCTCATCCTTCTGAGTTCTGTGTAAAGGGTAGAGAGTAAGTCTGTAGCTGTGTAATTAACTTGCAATTATGTAAGCAATAAAAGCATAATTTAAGGTTATTAATGTTAAAAATTGTAAGGCATTTTCTGGCATTTAATTAACATTTGCCAAGACAGACTATAGAAAATTAAATATCAATTAATAAAAATACTGACATTTAGTTAGATATTCTATTAGTTGTCACAATTATTAACTCAATATTGCTGGCTTTTTAAAATCCAATTAAGAGCCTAAATATTCATTACAGTTTTTATGTGTGGAAAATCTAATTATATTTGTGTCCCATAATTTTAACTAGATTACACATCATCTTTTCTATTAACGATTGCATGTCATCTTTCCCATTAAGTCTCAATAAATGCTCTTTTAACTGTGTGTTGATGCTTAACTGACATCACTGTCATAAAACCACAGACATTTTTTTCCCTTTATGAATAGTTGAATTATTGAATGTATTGTTTTCTCCATTTACTACATATGAACATCACAGCTTTCCTGACTATTCTTTATTTGAGGTCCCCTCTTTGTTAGTAAATCCTTATGGACCTAATTCCTAAATGGATTGATGGAGGAATTCATCCTTTTAGGCCCAAATAATTGAGTGCAGCTGAAGATCAGTGACCTGAAGAACGACCATGAGCTAGTACTGGTGCAGTCTCTCTAAACTGGAGAGGTACTGCTGCATTTCATAAATATCTGCAGAAGGTCTGGCCCAGAATTTCCTTTCATAGAAGACTGAAACAGAATGCTCTTATAAAATTACACCAAATTTGCTAATCACCTCCTTGATTATTCATCTCACCCAGTTTCCCCTGCACCCTTTTTCCCATTTGTCATTATCTGCCCCTTGACCTGGAATTACTGATGCCCATGTTTCTTTTTTTTTGCCTTTGGCTTCAGCTGACCAAGTTCAGAAGTTCCTCTGGAAGAATTTGACTTTGCCCAGACATCAAAGCCCTCTGGTCTCTTCAGGTGTCTTTGGAGGCACAGTAAGGGTATACAGATATAAGACCAGCACAGATCTGGCAAAATAAACTAGCTTTTTTTTTTTTTTTCCTCCTCATTAGTCTCCTAATTTTACAGCTGAAAGAAGGCTAATCAGTTTTTCCTTGCACTCTCAACATGTAGGGTACCCTAGCTTTGGAACAAGTAGTTCAGTTCCTACATTTAATAGAATTGATGTGAGCTGGTGATATTCATGTCTTTGATAAGTTTTAGCTATGTGTGTCTGCCTTCCACAATGTACAGATAATAAAAAATAGGTAAGATGGCTCTCTACTGTTACTGGGAAGCAATATAGTCCTTTCACACAGCAACCTTAAAAGGAGATATGGCCTGGAAGCTACTGTACTCCATTAGTTCTTGTCTAAAGGATCACTATGAAACAATTGCAAAAGCTGTTTAAGCTGATGCAAGAAACTTAATGATATATTGAGATTTGCTTTTACTTACCTTCCAAGATGTACTGTATTCATAGAGTAAGAAATGGAAAAGTCCATGATTTTAAAACAGCTTTTTCTATCCTTCTGTGCCATTGTGCCTGACCACGGGTCTAGCTGCTGAGTTTTATTGCAGAAATTACTATACTTAATAGTGTGAGTAAGGATAGCTTATAGATACTCTTTGTGACAGACATATTATTCTACAATTTGTTTTTAAAGAGATGGAAAAGCAAGAACACAATATTTGCATTTTTGAAATGTGGAGATCTCTTGGGATGAAAGACACTATCCTAACATGGTCTACCACCATTCTTTAGATTTGGCTACAGGAGCATCTATGATCATGTTAACATACACATAAATAAAAAAGGCTGAAGGAAATATTACTAAGATATTGCAGTGCTCCAGCCTAAATCAGGTCCAAGATACTTCCTGACCTAGTCAGGAAAAGTTCCTTACATTATCTCATATATCTTTATCTCTGATCTTAATCTACTCTTAATTCCTGTTTTGCCATATCTGTGAAGAGTATTAACCCATGTAATTTACAAATGCTTGACAAATATGTCATTATAAATTAAACTGTATCTTAAAGCTCAACAAATTCCCAAACTTCCAATATCTAGCTATAATGAATTAGTAGTGCAATATTTGTTTGGTAGTAATAGCCTGGGAAGCATCAACCTAACATTAGCATGATGCCCAACAATAAATACTCAACATCTTCTTGCTTAGGCACTGACACAGTACAGTTATACTCCCTCTTTTCTAGTGCAATCCTATGACCCAGTGCTGTAGTCCATAAATTATCTTCTTCAAGTTGAAAGGACTTTGGTCATCAGTCATTTCTGAAGAATGTGATGAATCAAGTAATGTGCAGCCATTTAATTACTGAAAAAAAGTAAGACAGTAACAACTTAGAAAGCTTTAAAGGCTTGTTTTCCTTCAGTGGGTTTCCCTAATCTAGCATTTAATCTACAGGAAAGAGGAAAAAAACACCACAGACCTAAGGGAAGAAGGTATAAGAATATGCCAAGCAAAGCCCTTCAGATAATTCAAGGAGTAATATCTGTGGTTTTTAAGTTATAAAAATTATTTAGAAGCCAAACAGGAAAGTAGTAAAGTACTTAAATTAGATGTATAGCACACCCCTCCCCCTACCCAACTGTTAAAAAGCTGGTATGTGTCATGGGGTTTACCCATACATGTCTGGTTTTGTTTTCAGGAAGGAGGAATTAATGTCATGCATAAATAAGGAAACAAATAACTAATTTCTTCCCGTGTTATGGTCTATAACTATCCTTAGGATAAATAATAAGAAAAAAAAAAACAGTCTTATTACAGTTTGATGCTGACAATTCATACATCTGACAAATAAAGAAACTTAGCATGAGTTTTCACTCTTATCAGTTTTGAAGGAGGAAGAAGTAGAGGAATGCTTTTCAGATAGATACTCCTTTTGTCAGCCTGAAAGGGCCTCTAACTGCTGCTCTCACAGATAGGAATAAGTACAGTTCTCATCAGACTGGACATTCAGAAGCTAAAAATTAGAAGCTGCCCTACCTCTTGATTTCAAAGCAGCATATTAGTAGTATACTGATCAATATATACTTGCAAATTTTAGTCATCATCGCTCAAAGATCATGGCATCATTTGTAATTGTGGCACCTCTGAAAACTTTTTAACCTTATAATGGCTTTGCAGCACAGAAATTATGATCATCCGTCATCTATCACTGTATTTTCTTTAGCTGATTGTATTACTGAACAAATCCTGTGTGTACAGACTTTACAAGAGTAAGCACTAAAAGGGGTAAAAACAGTTAAATTCCCTTTTCCAGTCATCTTCTTCCCTTTTTTTGCAGAACTTAAGCCTAAACTACTGTAGTTATTTGAAGGTCTTTCGCTGGTTTCCTGTGGCCTTTTTCTCTCCTTATTTTCATTTCTTCTCTACAAAACATACAACAGCAGCATCCTTAATACATATCTGTACATATTCGTGTAGAACCAGAGGCATACAGCTGTGCCTTCTTATGATGCTTGGTAGAAACTATCACAGCTATTGCATTCTTGCTTTTCTGGGTGAGGAAATCAAATATAATGAGATCCAAATTCCCGTTGAATAAAATATCCGTATTGAAACAATATTTTATTTGGTCTATCTGATCTAGCTTCTGTGTGTAAAGTGCAGTCAAAATCATGCACACCTAGCAGAAAGAAAGCCTTCAGTCCTGACTACAGTCAATAACTATCAATAAGTTGCTAAAATGACTTGATTTCACCTGTCCTGACCTTTTGATCGATCTGAACACTTATGAATGCTGCCAGGTAGCAATTTATGATTCATTTGCTCTGTCATCTCAGAAACAATCATACAGGTTTGCAAAGATATAAGTGATAAAGGAAAGGAGGACAGAAGTCAAAAAAGGGAAATTACTTTGGTTTATCCTGAACTCACTCTGAGTTATGGTTTCATATATGTATAGCCTCGTAGCTCTCTAGGGAGCTCTCTAGGGAATTCATTCCATTTACCTTCCAGTTGATATAGTGTCCCACAGTTTACAGGAAAACATTTTCTTGTCTGCATTTAAATTCTTTGGAGACCTCAGGCTAAGACCTATGACATCTGAAGTCTCTTAGAAGGAATACTGTTGAAAGGAGACTCTAGTTACCTTGAAAAAAATGCATCTAAACCTACAGGAGACAACTAAGAGTCTGATTCCATATTCAAATTTATTTCCTTATTTCTCATTCACATGTCTTTAAAGACTACCAACTACTGCCAAAAGAAGTCGCTTTTATCAATAAGATTTTAATAATCCAAGGGCCTTCAGTATGAATGGAGTGCAAAGGACAGTACTACAATGATAAAGTAAATTTAATATTTTTGTTATAGATGGTGTTGCCTCCTACAATGCAACCAAGTTTCACACAAAGTCTGTGCAATAAATTAAATTATTTTATTTGTTTATGCAGTTATTTATTGCAAAATAGCATGACAGCATTGCTTTTATTGTAATAAAAATCATGTCTGTGTCCTATTGTGCTGTGCAAACCTATAATCATGAACAACACAAGCTTTGATACAAAATGTTTACAGTCTAATTTATGTGTTCAGTTAAATATTTCTGTTTTCTTCTATTTAAGTATGCTTTACTGTGTCCTTTACACTAAACAATTGTTCAGGGTTTTTCTAAGCATTATGAATTACAATAACGCTGTGAAACCAAAATGTACCTAAGGAATCCGAAATATTTCTCATTCTCCTTAGGCATAAAATAGTGAAAAGAAACATGTTTCATCCTTTTTTTTTTTTTTGTCTGAAAAGACAAATCTAAATATTTCCAAGAGTGGTAGATATTGCATGAAATAATTAAAGTTAAAACCAGCATGAATTACATCCCAGATAAATTATTTCTTCCAAAGGCTATGGATATTTCCTCAAACAAAGAAATTTCATTTGACAGTATTAGAGGTTTATTAGGTAACATGAGGCCTGAGTAGATTGTAGCAGAATTCCTTGTGGAACAAGGAATATGGTGGCTTTTGAGGGATTGGACAACCCCATGTTAGGTCTGGCTAAGCCTCAG
>JANIJG010012753.1:0-10184 GCA_024611175.1 Megaceryle torquata | reverse complement strand
GTGTGACCTGTGCTGGATTGTATGGTCCTGCTCTGGCAGGGGGGTTGGACTTGAAGATCTCCAAGGTCCCTTCCAACATCTGGCATCCTGTGATCCAGCACACCAGAAGACAGGTAAGCATGAACTGCACACTCTTCCACTCTTCATATTAAAAATCTCTGCTATAATCTTCTTAATTTTCACTGCCAGTAGCCTGTTTCTGTTCATGACTGAAATTAAATCTACCCTCTGTTGTAGAGGTAGACAAGAGATACAGCCTCTTAGTCTCTTGGGCCATCCCTCACAGAGTCTCAGAAGTATTTTCAAGTACATTATCAGAACTTCATTTTCCTTCCTATATCATCCTTCCTTCTTCTGAAATCTACCAAATACCATAGAAGTAAAATAAAAGAACTACTGCTTCAAATTCTGCATAGATCAAAGATATAAATTTCTCACTGTTAGCAAATACTAGACAACTCCCCACAACACATTCACTCTAATTTCAGAAAAAAGGAAAACAAAAATAGCAATGAGTATAAAAACAAGCTACTAAAACTGCAATACATTTGGGTTTTAAAGGCAGATTTAAAATTAAGATCGTAATGAAAATTCAGTTCCAAACACATGAGCATAGTACCTTCCACTACTTAATTACAAGATCTATTTCTAGACACTGAAATGCTTCACTGTAAACTCTTCCTTAAAAGTCTTCCCTTTGCCTTGCCATCTGACAGAAAGAAAGCTGAACACAGGCTACATTTCATAAAAACAGCAAGCACTGTTAGTGAGGAATTCAGAACACACGTACCCCCAAAAACCCAATTACTTATGAGATCCAAAGTATTTCTTAGCAGTGACTTTCTCTGCTTCATATAGTACAGGAAACAATGCATTGGTTATTTATTAGGAGTGAATATATTTACCTTTAAACCTCCTTTGTCATCTGGCAACATTGGCACATTTAAGGATTGCTTACTTCTGGAACAAGGCAAAGGTGATCTGTTGTTCAGTTTATTCTTGTCTTTGTCTACTTGCATGCATGCTGATGCCAGCAACCGTACAAGTTCTGTGTCTAAAAGTAAACAAATTAAGATAACATTTAACCTGGTTTGCTTTCTGAAATTATGATACTTTCCCCATAAATCCCACGTAAGCAGTAGTTGATCTACCTCTCAAATACAAAGCAGATGAATCCCCAAAACCTTCTTTATTGGTCTAGGTTTCTTATGCCTTCTCCCCACTCAGTGGGCTGCAGTCTTACCAACACCTCTCTAAAAAGTATTTATAAATATAAATAAGGATGCTATTCAGTCAGAATCAGTCATGTGTGATCAAGTGAACTACCTCTTCTCACTCTTTGTAAAGTTAAGAATTATATTGTGATGCTCCCTTTTCTCACCTGACACAGAAGAGAGTAGAGAAAACTGAATATTCTTTCTTCAAGCGTAGGTTGCAGAAAAGAAGCTTGAAATAAAATCCCAAAGAGAAAGGAGATGTTCAGCCTGGACAATGAAGGGACTGAAAAGACATGGTAAGAAAAAAGGTGGACAAAAAAAATTTAAGAAAAAACAGAAGGAAGAGGAAGAAAAAAGAAGCATGAGATGAAGACATGAAAGCAAAAAAAAAAAAAAAAATTCTGTAAATCTGTCTTTTATACAGAAGTCAAGAAAGACTTTCAGAAGGGCAGACAGAACTGACCTATACCTATATAGACAGGCAACAAGACAAACTACTCTGTCATACAAGAAGTTAGCTATAAAGTAATTCACTATATTTATTTTTTAAATTTCATACTACTGGTGGCTACTTTTGACAAAGGAACCTGCCAGTGATCAAAAACACCATAATGAGGAAATACAGAGAAAACAAACATTAATTCCATCAACAGTAGTGTTTTTTGGCTTCAGATAAAGCAATTCAGGTACCAGGCAAGGCTAACAATAACAAATCATATAGGCTAAACAAACTACAATAAAACCAAAATATGTTTCATTGAAGTCTCCACAAAACAAGCTGCCTTTTTCTAAAGCACTCCCATACAAACCTGAACCCTGAAGTGTGATTTATTCTCAGCCTTCACAGACTTAGCAGGAGGTCCAGCCAGAAGTTCACTAGTTTTGTTCTGATTGCACTCTCTTTGCCCTGTCCCTTTACTGCTGCTTACTAAGTGGAAATTTCAGGCTCCGGTTCATAGCACTGTGCTAATGACACTACGGAAAGCCTGGGCCACCACAGATGCCACTGAACTGGCTCTGGCAACACAAACACCACATTTTGGAGTATCTTCAAAAACAAAGGGAAGAGGAATGCACAAAATCTGTAAACCCATAAATGTATACATTCATCTAACCAATTAATTCAATACCCACCATTTTCAGGCAGTGTTCTTTCTTGGTACAGTCCAGACCAGACATCAGAGGATACTTCCTAGCAACTCCAATGTATTTTCTGTATTGGAAGGGATGTTTATTTGTTCGTGTTGTACATTTCCCTCTTTCAAGTAACATACCTGGATCATTCAGCAGCATTATCAGGTCAAAAGCTGTATATCCATTTTTTGCACGAAGATTGACATCAGCTCCTTGATTTAACAAATACTTTACAACTTCTTTGTTTCTTTAAAGGAAGAAAAAAAGGCATTGCTCATGTCAAAAAAAAGAGAAAAAACCAAATCCCTAATACTCAATTTTCATTCATTTATACCATACTTCTCAATTAGAGATCAGTTTTACCTATTCTGTAGCTAACCAAGTCTAAAATTTGCTCACAAGCTATTCAGAAGCAACCATGATTCCTTTGCCAGTCACTATTTACTCACCATGAATGACATTAATCAACATGTCTGCCTAAAAAAACTAATTTGAATAGTCAGTTTAAGCTGACCCTTCAGAACAGACTCTTTAATTTGTTGCCAAACACCTCCCCAATAAAGGCCATTAATGCCTAGGGCAAAAAAGCAGATGGGAAGACAAAGGTCAGTCCAGTAGTCATCATATGCCATCACTAATGCTTCAACACAACTTCATATTCAGAACAGGTAAGAAATTGCATACAGAGAAGCCAAATTGACTGAAGATAATTTATAAACTCCAAACAGTACTTCACTTAATTAGAGATATAAATTATATAATTGAAAACGCACATTATCACATCCTTGAGGTGTTTAAAATGCAAAACCAATCAGTATTAAATGAAAACCAACACACCTTCCAACAAAAGCTCAAAAAAGCTACTCATAAAAGGAACCCACCATCCCATTCCTATTAGTCCCTCTCTCCTTCCATACACCCGAATAAATAAGCAGGATTTGCCTCAGGAGTTAAAACACAACACTGTAATTGAGCCTACAAAATAAGCAAACAGAAAACAAAGCCAGGGAAAATATATTTAATACAAAACTTCTCTTGAGCAATAAAAACAAACTCTGACACATAAGCAATATAGAGCAAATATGTTCTTAAGTAGCAATAGGTGACTGCAAACTCTAATACTGAAGCTGACAGATCTCACCCTCTCCACTTCAGAGCATACAAAAGTTTTCATTTCTGAACTCGCTCCAAATAAATTTACCCTAAAATGGAGGAAAGTTCCTCCTCTCTTCTAACAAGAATTCTGCTTATCCCTGCCACAGCCCCTCTGCATACTTCCCATTATTTTTCTTCTTTTCCTTAAAACTGTGTCATCCCCAGTCCTGTACCTTAAGAGCACAAGGAAACACAATCCTTTAGTGCCCCTGGCTCACAGAGACCTTTCCAGCTCCCTCCTTCAAACCAGAGACCCTGCACACCACTGCTGCTCCCAAGAAAGAGTAAGCTGAGGCTCTGCAGAGGCTAATGATTTCCAGTGGTTAGGAAAATTCACAACTGGCCCATGCAGGCCAAAGAGAAAGGCTAGGATGCAGCGTATGGAGTTACAAGGGTAAATATTTACTCACGCACATACAGCGTCCCAGCCAAATTGGGGCACCCTCAGTTTGGTTTGACAGAGGGTTGTTGTACACTTCAAGTGGTTTGACTAATCACTAATCATAGTAAAACTCTGCAAAGCAACTGTATTTCTGCAGCATTCTTGCTGCTTTTCTATTGATGCAGATATACCTGGAGTCAGTCTCACTATCCTTACTTATCTATGAGCACATAGTATAGTAGATGTCAGTCAACACTGGGAGGGTTTCAAAGACATGCTAGAGGGGTTATGATGCTGGCATTATCCTGGTTGACTGGGGATATCTTTTATCCTTCATGGGCAACTCTAAGTTTCCAAGACACCAGGTCCTTATTTGCAGGGCTGGGATGTCCTTCTGGTTCTTCCACTGATCCAGTGACTTTGAATTTGTTTTACTTAAGCATGAGAAACACCAAAGACACCAGTAAAATTTCACTACCTTAAATATTTAAGTGCATTATCAAAGTCAATACAGTTTCATGCTATAAAGACTGATTGATACGATAGGGAAAGTATTTTTCATCACACAGTACTGCAGAAAAATGAAAGGGCAGTACATGAAGACATGCAGCAGCACTGTGGAAGTGCTCTGTGGAGGGCCTGAGTACCCACAAGGAGACATGCCAGCAGCCTCGCATGTCACTTTCTGCTGGCTGCTTCCACTCCAGCTGTGTGCTGGGGTGACTGCTGATATCAAAACATTCACACCAGAAAAACAGATTGTCAAGCACTTCTGTGCAATATGTATTGCTACTGTCAGTACTGTGCTGGTGAGGAAGCAGAGAATCTCATCTCACATAGGTCCCAGAAATTACTTCAGAAAATTTTCACAAAGCAATTGAGACTTGACCTCCTACTTTTCCCCTCTGTTGCATTTTCATAGTCCAATGAGATTTGCTGACTGAAAACAAAAACTGGAGAATATCTGCATTTGTACAATTAATATGAGCATTACCAAGCAGTGAAGTGAATCTTCACTTTGCTGAGGGTGTCGTCTACAACAATCAATGGAGAAAAGTTAATCTTCCTAAACCGGACATCCTGTATTCGAACAATGCCAAGTATGACAGAGATCACAGCTGAAGTACCAGGCCAATTTCTGGGGTCTGACTCTTTAGTGCCTACCTGCATTTATAAAGCAGCTTTGGAGAATATGACAAACAGTTCTCCAGTGGGCACACTGCAGAAAACTAATCAGCCTTTAGTTTTCATGGAGGTACCGTAAGAATAGTTTTAAGACTGGAAAATAGGGCACACAGAAGGGCGATTGCCTCGAAGTTTCACAACTTCACGTAGGCCTACAAGCCTGGCAGAGGGAGATGATATCTTACAAAACACTAAAAAAAAAAAATTAAAAAAAAAAATTAAATCAAAGGATGGAAGTTGAAAACTGCACCAAAGCTCCTAGTGCCTGCCTAGAGCACTATTCTGCCAGCGCTTAGTCAACTTCCCAAATGTGCCACTCATTCTGAAATCCAAATGGCATTCAGGTCTGTTCTGAAAATTTGAGGACAGTAAGAGAGTCATGGAAAACTGAGGTCACAGACCTCTCAATTTCTTATAGGACTCCTCTGCTTCCAGTGTCGGTATCAAAAAGACTTTTTTCTACTGGCATGTCAGAACAAAAAAAACTTCTTTCCTGATAGACTGAAAGAGACCATCTCTCTTACCCGTGGTACGTGGCCTGCATTAGTGCTGTCCAGCCATGAACATTATCTTGCTTGTCAATGTCAGCATTTTTCTCAACAAGGAGCTGCACAAGGGGCAGCTGTCCCGTTACAGCCGCGATCATTAATGGAGATGCACCGTCGACATTGGTTATATTCACCTGACTTGGATCTTCATCAACGATCTCTTTAACCAGCTGAAAGTTTCCTGCAAAACAGGATAAAACATAATTTACATGAGCAACAGAAAGCTGATTAGCCACTGTATGTGTGTTCTGATTTGCTGACATTGGTCTATGTTTAGTGGAATTAAAACAGAAAAAATAAATTATTAGAACAAATGCAACACTAAAGCGAAATATTTCTACTAATCTTTGGTCTTACTTAATCTTCAATACATCTTCCCAGGCTACCTAAAATTGTGGCATAAGCACAAGGCACTGGTTTCCTTAATTTTCCCTACCTTCCCTACATTTACAGTGCAATTCTATTACAATAATAATTTTCTGAAATTAACAACTAATCTGTAAAGGCTGTACAAACGCCAGTGCATCCCACAAGTGAAGATACAAGTAGGGAATATTATTATGAAATTGTCCTAAGATGATATTGTACAAGGAAAACTGACAATGCTGAGACACCACCGTTTGTCCTTCAGCAGGATAAAGATTCCTGTTCCATTTTCATAGGCTAAAAATCACAGAAAGGAACAATTTTAGTATCAAAGAAAGTGGACATAAAGGCACTTTGAAAGGTGGTGGAGGTCATTCCTTGCTTTAAGCAGTTAAAGCATTACTGTATGTCACACTGACCCGTAAGTTCCTCTTACAAAGTTGGTTCACAGATTCCAAAAACCTCTACTTAATACAATTCTACAACCTTCCAAGGAATTAATCTATTACAGAGCTCAACTTACTTGTATTCAGAAAGGTGGGGTTTTTTAAATTTTGCCTCCAATATTTAAACAAAATCTCAAATGCAAAACTTCCCTACTCCTTGCTCAAGAGTAATGGGTTCTTCCTATCATCCTTCCAGCTCTTTAAAAGTGAACTTAACATTCAAGTTTCCACAGAGTCCTTGTCTAGATTATGAAAAGCAGTACAGAATATGCTACTGAAAATATTTTTAAAAGGTTGTGGGGTTTTTTTAATAGATCTTAATAGAAGTAGGAACACAGACTTTTTGAAAAGGTATGAGGTAGTCAGGGTTATCTTAAGCAGAGAGCTTAAGCTCACCCACCTCCCTTACATTTTTGATGATACATGGCAGGAAAAAGCAAGGAAGCAGTTTAAAGGAAAAAAAAAAAATCTCTGTGACCAAATATTTAACACCACAGGAACAGAGGCAAGAAGAAGCAAGTCATCAATCACCACGTAAATGGAAAAATTCTCACCTTTTAAAAAACCTTTAGATGGTAGGCTTTCTCATGACATGGGCTGCCTTCAACTCAATCACAGGCATAAACATTTTCCAAGGAAAGCCAGTCAGAATCTCAAAACAAATCCTGCAGGCACTTAAATACACTCACTGAAACTAACACACACCCCTGTGACCCAGCTAATTTCTTGGAACATGAGATATACAAAAGTACAGAAATACTTTCTTTATGTCCCAATTTAGTAAACCACAGCAAGCAGCTTTTTTTAACACAGACTTGCATCACAGACTTTAATAAACATAAACCCTTGAACCTATAGAGACTCCAGAAAACTGACTTTGAACTGTGGCCTGGACACTTCTTAACCCAGTGAGTTGTTTATTTAGCAGTGCTGCCATCCATAGTCAAGGATTTCAGAGAAGAAAAAAAAAAAAAAAACAACCAAAAAAAACCCTGTGCTAACCAGTATTCATTTGGCTCCCTGCCAAGATTCCTTCTGACCCAGCACTAATTCTTATAGTTCTCAAACTGAAAGTCACAGGGGTACAAGAAGGGCAGCTGAACTCTAAAAATCTAACAGACCTGAGGGTCTCCTAGGAAGAGGTTTTGGTAGCTGATGTGTGAAGAGTCAACATTTAAAGAGAGCTCCCAGTACTACTACATATGATGTCTGCCCATTTCCAGTTCTGGTAGGCTGAAAAACCGCAAGGTTTTTGAGAAGGTGACTTAGGATGGTTAATTGAAAAGAAACTGTTAAACTGTTGCACCAAACCCAGGGTGAGAACTGAACACCAAGGCCAGGCTTGACCATTTAAAAGACACCTCTAACTTTTCAATAGGAATGTAGAAACAATAAAGCTTGGAAGGTAATTTAAATGTGCATTACTGAAATCCATTTGGTCAGATGTTCAGAAAAAGTGGTATTTTCCTTCACACACACACACACAAAAATCACTCATTTACTGCTATTAATAATAATTTTTAAAGATCTAAAAATCCATCAGAAACTGTGAAAGTTGCTATCTCAGAGCTCTCTTCAGGTTGCAGCTCCCTGCTGAAAGCCAGAACTGAACCACACCAAAGGCCTCACGATTACATTATAGCCAGGAGTGGGTACCCGGGCAAAAAATGTGGAATTAGAGGTAGCTGTGCCCAACTGTAAAGCTTACTTATTCTGTATGCACCTACCACAGGCAGGAAGGGTATAGACAGCCTTTTTTAGTGCGCTGTGATCAGATTTTCTATGCCACATACGGAGACCAGCTTCGGGAGCAGTTAAAACTGCACCAGGGAATAGATCTGCAACAAAAAAGGCCAAAGAGAAGTTCTTTCTGGGGCTTTTTGAAGCCGGGAAAAGTCCTTTGCCTGTGCTGGGGGCTGTCGGTTGGTGGGAGGGCTGTTGAGAGCCTGGGCGGAGCCAGCTCCACACACCATAAAAAAGTAGCCTCGGGGAGGTTTCTCCCACAAGCGAGGAACCAGAGCTTGTGCGTGTCCCGGTGGGTGCTGCAGCTGCTGGAGCTTGTAGGGCACGGCACGGCACCGCACCGAGCCTCTACCAGCATACAAGGTAAATTCAATCTCCCTAACTGCGGGAGATTTAATCCCTCTAAAGGAGGATTTAACCGGAGGCGGCGCTCAGGCGGCGAGGAGCAAAGCAGCCAGAGCCTGCTCGCTGTTAGCGCGTGTGCTGTGGCGGGAGCTCAGCACGGCACCCGCCCGGCGGACAGCGCTGATCTCTGCACTCGCCAGAGTGCCTGTGGGACACAGACAGACAGACCTCCCGCGGAAACACACAGCCGTTCAGGTCACGGGCTGCAGGGAGTGACAGAGCCTCTCGCTGGCAGCAAGCGGCAGCCAAGAGAACTGCTGCGTTCGCTGTGACCAGATAGATGATCGGCTCAGCCTGGTGGCTGAACTAGGTAAAGATGTTGAAAGGCTGAGGAGCATTAGGGAGGCAGAGCAGGAGATAGGTTGGTGGAGCCAGGCTCTGCCCACCTTGAAACGGGAATGGGAGCACCAGCTAATGAGTGCCCAAGGATCCTAGGGCCTCAGTGTCCTGCCCCTGTCAGGCCATAGAGAGGACTCCAAATGAGAAGGAGTGGAAGCTGGTACATGGTAGGGGCAGCAGACTTGCCCACCTCATCCCCCCCCCCCCAAGTGCCTCTACACAGTAGATATGAGGCCTTGGTAGAGGAAGAGCAGACAAATGAGGATGGGGACAATGGGGAAGCTACAGCTGAGGGGTCTATGCAGTCAGACAGGCCTACTACCCACA
The DNA here is from genome assembly GCA_024611175.1 of Megaceryle torquata. Taxonomy (NCBI): domain Eukaryota; kingdom Metazoa; phylum Chordata; class Aves; order Coraciiformes; family Cerylidae; genus Megaceryle; species Megaceryle torquata. The sequence goes on along the minus strand of JANIJG010012753.1, from coordinate 937 downwards.
TCACCACCTCACACAAGAAGTGTTCTAGCTGCTCTGAAGAGTACAGAGGGTCCAGTGTGCCATGCAGACCCTCATCACAGGGAGGTCTGCTCTCTCCCAAAGTATGAGTTAGAAGAAGAAGCTTCCTAGCTTAGTGACATCCTTGGACTATTATCCACTTCTGATTTTTCATGTGGGTGGAGATGAAGCAGTAGAACATAGTCCAAGAACAATTTAGAGAGACTAGAGCCTTGGGAAGACTAGTGAAAGAATCAGGAGCACAGGTTATTTTTTCATCCCTCCTTCCAGTGAAGAGCAGCAACAATGGAGCAGAAGAATACACCACATCAACACACGGCTCCAGGGCTGGTGTTGCCACCACAATTTTGGGTTTTTTGATAACGGGATGGCCTACACAGCAGCGGGAATGCTGACCTTAAGTGGGAGACACCTCTCCCAAAGGGGGAAAAGGGTATTTGCCCAAGAGATTGTTGGGCTGATTGACAGGGCTTTAAACTAAACGGGAAGGGGGAGAGGAACAATAATAATATTGGGATTATCTGTCCAAAGAGGCAGGATGACACAACAGGGCTGGAGGGAAGGGGTGACATGTAAGGGCCTTCAACCTGTTGCCCTGAGGCATGACGTAGAAACTGCAGTACAGGCAATGCCTAACAGGGATGAATCAGGGGCTTCCAAGGAAAGAGGAACCAACAGGGTAGCAGTCATTAAGCATGAAACAAAGGGGTATCCCTCTAGGGTGTCCCCAGCTGAAGTGCCTCTACATGAATGCACACAGCATGGGCAACAAACAAGGGGGATTGGAAGCTACTGTGCTACAGGAAGGCTATGACATAGTGGCTATTACTGAAACCTGATGGGATGAATCCTGTGACGGGAGCACGGCTATCAAAGGCTACAGGCTATTTAGATTGGATGGGTGTGGAAGAAGGGGTGG
>JANIJG010012751.1:23343-61748 GCA_024611175.1 Megaceryle torquata | reverse complement strand
CCCAGCACTGATCCCTGGGGGACTCCACCAGTTACAGCTCTCCAGCTGGACTTGGCACCACTGACCACCACTCTCTGGTCTCTGCTGTCAAACCAGTTACTAACCCATCTTACTGTCTGCTCTTCTAGCCCACACTGCCTGAGTTTCTCCACAAGGATGTTATGGGAGACCGTGTCAAAAGCCTTGCTAAGGTCAAGACAGACCACATCTGCTGTCTCCCTGCATCTGGCCATCCAGTTACAGTGTCATAGAAGGCTATCAGATTAGTCAGTCTAGGGTGGGTCATGTAGTATGGGGACTGCCTCTGGAAGAGGAAGTATAGTGTAGTAAATATCTAAATGAAGTGGCTTCATCATGAAAGCAAGCTTGTGCATATTGAACATCTCATAGCCCATTATCCTGATGGAATGCAGAGGTGTTCTACAACACAGGCTGAGCAGAATACAAAATGCAAATACAAAATCCCACCATCCAGCACACCTTGAAAACCTTGGAAGAATTCAGGAAAGTCATGAGTGACAATGGGTACAATCCCTCCTACATCAGAAATAATTTTTTAGTCCTTTCTTTGCCTTACTGTATTTGTGAAATATCCTGTAATTTCTCACAGAATAGCCTTATTCTTTGTACTTAGTTGTGTTTCTCTACAAATTCTTTACTGTTAGAGAACTATGCCCAGCTCTATTCAGACACATACGAGACCATTTCTATTTCCTTTCTTCAAGACTAGTACTGTGAACTGTAAAAAAGAATTGCAGTATTTTGTGTCTGAGAAGAATGCCCATATAAACTTACTTGTATCTGTGACAATGTAACTCACGTAGGAGCAGAAATCTGTACTGCAAGGTGAAATACACAAAGTAATCTGCAGTGGTATTTTAGTAGTTTTTGACTGCACTGTGAGAGGTCCATAAAAATTCATTTGCATAAATGAACAAAATGTTGCATCTGACTCACAAATGAGGCTGAACTATCCGGTGAATACCTGGAAGCTTGCCCCATCACAGAGAATCACACTGACATTTTTACCTGTTACGTACGATAGCTACACTTGTGAACACATTATTTTTTTTTAATTATTATTATATGACAAAAGTACTGAAAAGTCTGGGTTCTTACCCTACATTTTCTTGAGAAAAGAATAAAACCAGGAAAGGAATGAATGTCTGTTGCTTAAAAAACCCAAACCTACATTTTGAGAGTTCAGGAAATCTCTATTCTTATAGCTTTTGGATTTGATTTTAAGACAAACCATCATTCCTTTGGGGTTTGTCCAACTGCACATTTCACCCCTATTCCTTTTTGTGAGAAAGGTACTTAGAACGTAGGCCAAATGCTTCTTACGAGTAAGATTCAGTTTTTGTTGATCATCATTAACAGTATTTTTCACTTTGAAGTACTAAGCACAGACAAATGAACACAGTTTTCCTTTTTTATTTGAGACACTTAGCAAAAATGCTGAAATATCAAACATGTCCTTGGTAGCTACAATATTGCCACTATGTACAAAATATTTGATAAATGTAGTACACATATAAAAATACAGTATGCATTACATATATACAGTACAATGTGCAAAACATATGGCATTCAAACATATGGAATTGATTTTAAGGGTGCAAACAGCAAATACAAAGGCATCATGGTTTCTTATAGAAAGGCAATACATAAACTGACGCCCTGATTGCCATAACTTGCATTTAATAAAGTAGTGCCTAAATGAAGAGGGCCCTAGAGACAGGTGTCTGTCGTCTTCTTTTCACAAAATGAGATGCTAAGACATAATTATGACTATGAAAATAAGAAGAGAAACACCTATACTAGGGTTAGCGTTATTTCTACTGCAAGCAGTACTGTGAAGAAAAATCCTACCTGGAAAAAAGCCTGTGCTATTACTTAATGCAAATTTCTCAAACAACAAAACAAAATATTTACTGTTAAACATCAAAAACAGCTTTGAAAATATCTACATCCTTAATTTTAAAAAAGTACGGGCAATACCTTTGGGGATTTAATTTCCTATGCTTCAAAATACAAAGTGCCTCCTTTGGCAATATAAATGGTGATGCTTTGGTTCCTATTTAAATTTTTATATAATTTATTTTAGGCTGTATTTTGAATATCTGAGATGTATTTTTTATAAAAATAGGGTGACTATGTAGTTACTGACCATTCCCTGCTTTTTACTGAGACTGCTCTCATAGCTAGAATGGCTGTTTTGGCTAGATTTCCACAAATACATTTATGCACTTTTAACTTGAAAAGTCTTTCTGTTCAGAATTGGACCCTACAAAATGATGTAGGTGTCTCTTTTTTTTTTTTTTTTTTTTTTTGCTCTTTATTCCTCGCAAACTGCTATAAAAGGAAATTTGACGTAGCTTCAGGTTTTAATGGTTGCTCTTTATTGGCCATATCAATATATGCAACTCCATTCGACATATCTCGGAGAGGAAAAACCCATCTGTAGTATGGTCTAGAAGTCATCAAAAGGAGATTTACTACACCATGATATAAAGAGCTTCAACGTTTACTAGAGATAGGTGGAAGAATTTTTTTTTTCCAGTTTTAACAGAATTTACTTTGTGTTTGTAATATGCTGAAGATGCCACCCAAGTAGTAATTGTGAGCTTTACCGTGTTTCCATGACGTAATGCCCTTCCAGTTAAGTGTATTTTGTGGTTGCATTTTCTCTGCCTTGAAAACAGTTCTGCAGCTTGTGCTTGGCTTCCAATTACTGCGCGTACACTCTTCAGGCATCGGAACGTTTAAGATTACATAATGTAGATGTTTAATGCTGAAACTTCCTTCAACATAACTCCTGTTGGTGAATTTAGAAACACCTTGGGAAGAAATCTCGGTATTAAATAGTGATTATCTCTAAAACCTGTGGCCTCAGCTTTTTAAAGGTCTGATTCTGCAAGCCCACGTTGCTGGAACAGACTCGTAGAGAACAAACGACGCAAGTTCATTTTATTCTCAGAGAGAACTGATGAATTTATAACGATGGTTTTGTAACTATTTATAATGTTAAACAGAATTTTGCCTGTAAACTTACTTGCCTCAACCAATGCTGAATGGCACTAGAAGTGCATAACAAATGTCATTTCTGTAGTAAATGCAGGACATGACTCCTCTTGATTGAACGTTAGGCTTGTAAAACATGTGTTTGAACTCCCTCTGTGTCTAGCAGTGTAAACACCAACTTCCAATTTTCACACTGATAAAATGGTATTCTTCATTACTTTGAAAGACCTACTAACACCACATCTGATAAGATGTGTTCCGTTCATATATTGCAGCCATTAAATGGCAAATTTAGTGCCAGTGCTTTCCTTTGCAGTTGTTCTCTTAATGAGAAATATTCAGTTCTGTACAGTCGAACCGCACAGTCATGAATGAATTTCTAAGATGTATTGTATTTGTGTTACAAAAACATCATGTAAAACATGCACACACAAAAGTCTAAGCAAAACCTACTTCTGCCATAACAGGCATATATAACTGTGGCAAATATATCACATTTCAGAACAAAGTCTAAAAGCAAACCATTATATATAAGGTTTAATACACAATTCTGAAATGTACAAAAAAAGTAATCACACATTCCCTACGCTAGAATATTTGTACTTCAAAAACTAAAATGATCCCTTATTTTTATTTATTTTTTTTAATCAGTATTATGTATTTATTTTTGCAAATAGACTTTTAGAGTAGAAAGCTATAGTGTACTGATAACAACACATCTCAGCTGTTTGGGTTTATTTCTGCACATAGATTCCTATCAATTAATTAACATTCTACATTGCCACTATGTATTTTTTTTTTTTGTAGCAAGATGACTTTGCCAGTTTTAAGCTCTATTTACACGCACATCAAAAATGACAGTACAGTTGCTCTAGGTTAATTTGTCCTCTAAAAATTAATTTACTTGCCTCTTATTTAATCAGAAGGCAGGGTCAAAAAGGGGTAACTCTAGCCACACATACGTGGTACGATCTCTTGTGTATCACAAATAATACATCGACAGTACTGCAGAACACTAAATTTCACTAAAAGTTGTTCCTATCAGACCAAGGGTCCTTAATTCCTATTATCTTAACAGCTGAGGGCACTTAGTATCTCAGAGTATTAGCTACCAAGATTATATGATGAAAAGGAATGCAAAAAAATGTGCATTGTTATCAAAGAGTCCTATACCATCAAAATTTAAGGCAGACAGTCCATGTGTAATATCATACTCGAGTACTGTAGGCACGGAAAAGGAGGAGGAATATGGAAATTTCAACTTCATCTTTTTTTTGTGAAAATCTCCATAGATTGTTTTTCTGTGCTTAGTTTAAAATTAAAGTAAATCCGGGCCTGAAACTACTGAAGATGTACAACGATTCAAAGTGCTGGTAACCGGTACGATGCGAACATCTAATATGCCAGCTTAAACCCTGGATAAATGATTTGATTGACTATTTTATAGTAAACCAGACTGCACTGGAAACATAAACTTGCAGTTATTTCTACGACATTTTCTGACAAAAGTATTTTGTTTGATGTTAACACGGTTGTGTTGTGGGTAGTCATTTGTTTGTTTGTTTTTAGTGTGATACTGGTTGCTAAACAGTTAACAGCTACTTTCTGTTTTCATTATTTTTTGGATATGTATCATTAAGGAGTAAGAGAAAGAATCAAGGCATTTTTTTCATTTCTTCCTACAAAACTTTGCTTTTGAATGTTGGTGGTGAGGAAACGACGAGGTCAGTTTTCAGACCAGAAAACATACCGTGTTTCCATTGTTCAGGAAAAGAGGGGATTGTTTCCTTTTATCTAAATTCAGGCATAATTCCGATTGTATGTTTTGATTATCAGCCTACATCCTCTGTGGTAGCATTTAACAGCTATTACCTAAGAAACAATCATAGAATTTCAAAGTATTTCACTTCTATTTCCATTTTTTGTTTGTTTGTGTTTCCATATGTTTTCCTAATAGACTCTGTAAAAAAACCCAGCAACTAAAGGCTTAAAAAAAATAGTATTTTTGCGTGCTGTAAGAGCTTAATTTTTGCTATTACCCGTTTCAGATATGACATAGCCTTCTTATGACAGCACAGTACATCCTGATACCACTATTTAGGATTCTCACTGAGCAGCTTCTCTGTTTAGCTTCCCTGATGTTGTGTAGTGGTAGACAAAGCTGTTCAACAGATAAAGTATTCGTTAAGAAATTATGGTTATCTTGTCACTACTGTCCCCTGCAACTCGGTCTGATCCTACAAACAGATTTTGTTGAGGGCACTGGGGACTATTCTTGCATAGGTGCTCGCAGGACCATAGTGCACAACAGCATTAATTAAATTTTTCTACTTCCTCAACCAGTTCTAATATTCTGAGATACTGGATTCAATGATCTAACAAATATCCTCAAACATAAAGCAGATTAGGATATTTATTATTTCCTTTATAGTACTCTCTTGTTTGAAGACCACTGTTCCCCTCTGTTCACAAAAATAAGCTATACAAAGTTAAAAGAGTATACAAATAACTGTCTGATATACACATTAAAACCTAACTATTAAATCCAGAGCATTGCCATAGAAAATTCAGTGTTCTCAATATTACCTGGTGTAGCGACAGTGGATTTCTTGCAGTTACACTTAATATCCCTTTGGATGCATTGAAATTCTTCCCTCACCACTAAAGAATGGGAGAAGAGTTTTAAAAACCACAAAACCAAAATACAAAAACAACTTGAAGAAACTAAGGGACGAGATAGATGAAATTTCACTGAACCAGCCAGTGCTTCTACTTGCCTTTGCCCTCACAATTCATTTTGAACCTGGCTCAGGCTCTCCACAGGAACAATGAAGTGCAGTGATACATCACCCTCCCCCAGACACGCGCTCCCTCTGCCAATACAGACAGCTAAAATCTTACTTTTTCTTCTCTACTTTGAGCCATGTTTTGCTGCTCATTTAAGCATTACACAGTCAGAGAGATAACTTTTGAAGTATTTGTGAAGCATTGACCTTGGGGTACTTTTAAACCAGTGAGTACAACCATCCTTTCTTGACTTGTGAAATACAGATTTCCGAGGGCCCTGATCTGCATTACTGATAGGAGTATAGAGTAATTCACTGTTGTAAACTTGAAAATCAATAAGGAATTAGCTTCAAGCATTTAATCTTCCAAATAATCCTGTCTTAATTTACCTTAACTACAATCAGAATGGTGTAATAATGGACCTCTGTTGTAATGAGACTTGAAGGCTGCGTTCTTGTTGGCTATAGCTTAATCCCAGTGCAACTGCAGATCCTGTGGATCTAGAAAGTCAGTGGAAAACACGCTGGGGGCAGCAGAACTGAGAGGAGTGAGTCCAGAGGAAGAGCTGGGCATGGTAATATCTAGCCATTCCATATTGTCCAAATTTGTATCGGGAAGGTCAAGAGACAGGCAGGAATTGTTAGCGGTGAACTGTGGGTCGGACGTTTCCATGGGTGAGTGTGAGTGATCTAAAATGCTGGAGTGATTAAGCAGATCATTCTGGAGGTCTTCAATTAAAGAAAATGGCTCTCTGTCCTCATTAGTGCTTGTCAATTGAGGAATTTCATTAGCTGATGGTAAAGCTCCATCCAGGAGGGCTTCAAGTTGGTTTTCCAAGCTGATGGACAAGCTGGTTGTTGGTTCTAAGGACACAGGAGGCGGGGCCATTTGGATTTGTGGTGGTGGGCGGGATATCACTGTATTCACTGGCATAGTAGTGATGTTGGCCGTTACTGGTCTCATTTTAGAAATGGGAGATGGCTCCTCCTTTAGTGGTAGGGAAATCTCTGCAAAGAAAAACCACCTCACTATTGAAATCAGAAGAGGAGGACCTGTATCCTCGAGCTTACAACTTCTACCCCTTTTTTGCCCACTTCTGTGTGCATCTACAGCAAACTCACTGAAGTGAGTCATTCTGCTGTTCTACAAACTAACACTACATACCTCAGGCTGTATCAGCTACCCTGTGAACAACAAAGTACTATAAAACAAGTGCCAGAGTTCTGCTCTTAGTAACGCTTTAGCCACTTAGAATATTTATATTGATGGAAAACCCCCCAATTTTCTGCATCTTTGCTTTACCTCCTTTGTGTTTATTCTTCTTGTAATTAGAATTATGGAACCAACACATTTCCTCAGTTAGAGAAGAGTTCCTGGACCAATTTTCAGTGCCATCCCTGTGTAGTACTGTGTCCACATGGGTGAATTTAAGAGTCTAAAAGGTAACTGATGCGATTACGATGCATTTATTCCCGATTCTAGAATCCAAACTGTTATTTTGTCAAGAAGTTCCATGCAAGGTAGTTGCAGTGACAATAAAAGGAAATAAAGCAAAGTTAAGTTCCAGTTAGTTATTATATGCAAACGGAGTCCACAAATAAGGTTAGATAGACCTGAATATGCAAATAAATCCTCTATCAGAGGTGATGTTTCTGCCAGCAAAAATATACCTGACAATATATTTTGCACCAGTTTTCCAAGTAAAACCCACATCCTTAAAACCTGCGAGAGCATCTGTTAAAATGATTGCTTGGTAAAGGCAAAGCATTACTAAACAGACCCTCTCACTCTGCTGAAGTACATAAACTAAACATTTTCCAGTGCAGAACTCGCTTATGTAAGTGCAAGAGCCCTGAATGCTTTACTTTACTTTTCATAAAGATGATCAGGAATGTTTGGTTTTTTATTGCTACTTCACAAATATCGAGCAGATGTTACCTTTAAAATCAAATAGGGTTTAGTAATGACATTCAAAGCAAATAGTTAAGTTAGCACACCAGTGCTCTCTAAATCCTGTTTCAGAGCTAGAATTTCTTGGAACTACCCATGCAATATTTTAATGACAGCTTGCTTTAATTTAGCTGGAGCTGTTCACTGCGTACATAGGCCACTTGTCTACTGCATTTTCTTCAGCAGACTTAGCCATTTGCTTTGCAGAAGAGAAACTACTTTGGATGTTTAGAATATGGCTAAAATCTTCCGATAGCCTACAATCAGCCACTTCTGTCCTGGCATTCACTGCTGTCAAGATCCTTAGATGACAGTAGTACAAAACATTAAGTTAATTGAATTGCTTGGCACCAGAACATTTCCCATATTGTAATGGCTTCTTCGTCTACAAAGCCTAATTATGCCTAAAAGCCGCTTCCTTTTACTGCAAAAGCTGCTCTGTGTTTTACTTTAGTTATTTCAGTTCCTTTCTGACAACTCTCTTAATTTAACTGACACAGAAAGTTGATACTCATTGTAGTCAATACACACTTCTTCCAGTACCGCTATCCCCGATGTTTAGAGTTGATACATGGTTACATTAAGGGAATTTTAGTATCAAGAGCTTCCACTCTTATGGACTTGCTCAGTTTTTACTTTTGCTAAAATAGGTCTGCACTAACCTCGGGTGTTATTGTAATCATTTGAATGCTGCAAGGGTTATTGCAAAGGTCTGCCTGGGCTAGTTCAGGGGCAGAGAAGTTCCGCAGCAGGCTGACTGTGTTTTGAGGAATGTTTTCTTTAACAGGTAACTGTTGCGAACTTGCAGAAATACTGATTTCATCCAGGCTGGACAGTTTCTACCTTGTGTCCCTAGAAGAATTGCTTCCTTTCATTCCTTTGATTTGAGCACTGAGTTTTTGTTATCTACATCCCACAGGTGTCAATTAGCTTACCTCCACTCTTGATGAGAATATCAAAAAGATCGTCCATCTGCTGACTGTGTGCACTGGACATCTGTAGTGCATGAGAAAAAGGTTATTCTTTTTCATGTGCTATTTTTTCCTAAGCTGACTGATCCTAGCTTCTCTCACTAGCTCATAAGTGCTAACCTATGACCAAGACTAAAATTCTTCATATGAAACTGTCAATCTGAAAACCAGAGAAATAGTTTGGAGAGACACTTGTAATCCCTGTGGTCAGTTTCAGTACAAAGGAATAGGGAAAAAAAATCTGAACAGCAAGACAAAGATTTCATGAAGACAATCTAGAAGAGAGGTGCAGAAAAATAGGGGTAAGAAGAATTACTAACCCTATTTTGTACCAGGCTAAGTATCTGGAATAACTGCGGGACTTTGGTGGGTGCACTCTGAACTGCTTTCTTTCAGAGATAACCTGTGAATAGCCATCAGGTAAGATGCATTTTGTCAGGTATGTTGGGTTTTTTTCTTCCCCCAATTTGTAGATGCCTGTTCTTTCTGTTCTTTTTTTTGGTTTTTTTTAAGGGAGGGAAGTTTTCCTCAACTGTTCATTTGTTTTAAACAGCCATCTCCTGAACATCTGAACCTTAAGCAAAAGGTTACAAAGCCCCCACAAACCCATTCTTTCAAAAACAGTCTAGAAAAAGTAGAGACTTTTATGATGGTCTCAGAACGAAACCATTTTTTTAAACATTAGCTATACTCTGGAGATGGGAAATAATCTGTCATCAGGAGATCTATCTCCTGAAAAGAAGCCAGTGGGGAGGCACTTTGCTAACTGGTAGTGACAGACTCACGTAAAACTTGTGCGTCTTCACTGTGAGGACGTCTTGCACGTGCCAACAAGAACATATGAGAAGGCATTAGATATCCATGCTTCTGTCTGAGTGCCGCCACAAAACCGGCAGCCACTACTAAGTCATTACAAGGTTCTCTCTTTTTGGATAGTTCTGAATCACATGAGGTTAGGGATGTTCGTTAGGGTTTGTTTTTTTCAGATTTCCTCCAACTTGAAAGGGTATCATGGTAAAGTGATGAAGCACTCTGTGGTTATTCATCAAGCTCCCTAACTATAGACTCTTTTCAAGCAAACACCTATGCTTGTGTGTATATATATGTGTTTGCCTGAGTGGGTATAAACACACACACACTCTCAAGTTTATTCACTTTGGAAAACAGGAATATTCTCAAGTCTGAAGTTTGAGTACTGTACATCCTTGAAACAAGTCACTGGAAGGCTAGTCATTGTTCAGTAGCTACAGCAGCATTATCCAATTATATATATATATATATGCATCACTAACTGGATACTCTATGACTTGTTTACAGGTCTCTTGCTTTAATTGAAAGAATAATGAAACAGGAGTCCTGTAGTTAAACACAGTTATGAAAACATTCATAGGGTATGTTAGAAAATCTTGATACCAAACACAAAACCAAAATAAGCAATGGCTTTGATAATTCCAAAGGAAAAAACAAACAAACAAACCAACCCTTTTTGATAGGCTAAATAGAAAATAACTACCTCACGGTGGGATGTCTGAATATTGCGGGTCTGTTTTATGGCCTCTTCGTAACGAGGAGGATCTTTTGTCTTGGATACGGTGTTGTTGAAAAGGGATTGTTGAACAATGTAAGGCTGGGCTTGAGGTGGGGAGCCAGTCTGCATGAAATAACAAAATAAAGACTAAACAATGCGTTTTAGTGAATTCAAGAAGTGCCGAGCTTTACAGATTATCCTTCTTGTTACACCACTCTACAGATATACATATATACATATATACATACATATATCTGTAAATATACATATTTACAGATGAAAATGGCATAGGTAGTAACAGTTTCTTTCATTCTCACAGATGGATGCATATATGCATTATTAAAATCTACAGAACAGTCTTCCTCCTTGAGTGAACTGCAGAGTCCCACGTTAAGAACACTAATATGAAATCTGACATCATGCAACACTGTTGTGCTAACCTTACCTTATTAGGAGCAGTAGGCCCATTCTGCACAGAGGGAACCTGATTCCCACCAGTGTGAACGTTACAGTTTGATGTTTTATTAATATAAGATTGTGAAGATGTTGTAACTGGTGCGGTCTGATAGGAAAATACTGTATTTGATGTGGTAGGTGGAAAAACCTGTAAAGGATTAATATACCAGTCTTAGATTGTGGGGGTTTGTTTGGGGTTTTTTTGTTTGTTTTTTTAATAACATTGGGTAAATGGCATTAATAAAGTTTAAGACTTTCTTTTTCAATTCTTGCTTCTTAAAATTCCCTATGAAGGAAGTGTTATTTCTACCGATTTCCCCCTCCAACTATTTGTAAATCTAAACCAATTACTCATTGGAAAAAAACCCCTCTGTGCTGTGAGATGCTTTCATTTATCACCAATAACAACAAATATTTTGCCTCCACTTTTTCAGGAAACACGAGCGAAGTATAATATAATTTGCCCCATGCTGCCTGTTTTAAGACAGAATGGTTTGTGCCATAGGAATTTAATTTAACTACAGCTATGTATGAGTAGTAAAGGAGAGGCAAAAGATAGAACTGATCAACTTGGGTATCAGCTGTAAGTATGGTTCCTGGTATAGAAACTTTTTATTTCTTCAAATGAGAGTCCATATAGTCATTGAAAATGATTCCAAGCAGTATCCTACTTCTCATATTTTTAAGTAAAAGGGAGAGAAAGAGGAGCTATGAACGCTGGAGTGCATAAGACTGTGATCAGTATTAGGAAGACCAGCTTCACTAAAAATAGTTAAATTAACCAGCAGCATTACTCTGAGTTCATCAGCTCAGTTTCCCTCCCAAAATATCCAAGCCTCATGAAATAAACAGCAGACAGGTACCTCTGACGCCGAGTGCAGGAAGACTGTCCTCACCTACCCTATCACATCAGTATTTTACATTCTGATGTAAAACCAGTGCAGCTGCACTCTGGTTTCCTATGTGAAAGAAGGCAGCGGATGTGTGAGAAGAACAGCTAGGACAGGCAGGCTGCTCAGCTCCAGGACTGCCAGATGCAGAATGAAGACTGCTGGGAACTATGTGGTCTCTATGACAACAGATATGAACAGGGAGTACAATTTTAAGATTAGCCCCTCACCAAATCCTAGAGAATCTGGATGAAATCTGCTTTTTGGATATATGTCAGTTTTTACTTCTGTAAAATCATCTCCACGTCCATGAAATTAAACAGATTGAACAAGCTGTCTGAAGAGTGATGTTCATTTAGTCGTGTTCCCCTTTATTAGCCAGCTGTCCAGACAACAGCAGGGCATAATCATACACCTTCTAAGGCAAATTCTGATCTGGAAGACCCTTAGCAGAAGCAGATTAGAGGACACTGCACAGGTAGAAGCCCCAAATCACGTCAGAACATGGGGTTTACGACACACTTTTGTGAACTGAAATATGAGTGCTGAGATACAACAGTTACATAACATACCCTAAGAATTACCTTCTGCACATTGACATTTCAGTTGTTTCTGAATTATCCTTTCCTTGGGACAGGCTGAAACACCTTGTTGTCTTAAGTCATAGGAGCTTTGGAGTCAACAGCACTGATAATGAAGGAATAAAGTTCCAAACCCAATCTGAGTTCTCAGCCTGGAAAAGGCTCCCAGGAGGAGAAAGCGTTTTTCTTTTGTGATGACTGGTGCTGAGGGGTTACATCAGTTCCCGCGCGAACGTGACTGGACTGGCACTCACAGCTGTGGACCCAGTGCTGATGAATGGGAAATTTCGGAACTGATTTTTTTGGGTAGAGGGGAAGAGAAGGATCTCTCTCCGAATCATTCCTTGCATTCCTCAGGAAGAGGTGTACTGTAGGTATGGCAGGATTTAGACTCACTGGAATTGCTGTCCTCAATATCTTAAGTTCATAGCTTGCTTTGTAAGCAAGGACGGAATCAACAAGTAAAGCAGACGAACTAAAGGCACTCCTATAAAAGAATAAATCTCTGAAGCCATAGGTAAAATTCTTCTCTTAAGAACTGCCTCCGAGAATCTTCCATTTTAAGCCAGTGGCAAGTGAGAGAAACTAACTGGAATAACTGGTATACCACTTGTGCCACGCCTAAGGAAGAACACAGCAAGAGTGATGCCATAAGAGTCCGGGTAAGATCAAAATCTTTAGCCTTCTGTAGCCTTTCTGACTGACAAATAAAGTCCTGCATGGACTAAAATTTTGGAAAGAGGAGTTACAAGGCATTGTAGCACACAGAGAAACATGGTACAGGGATGTTAGGTGACTTTATCATTTCTATGTGACACGGATGACACACCAAAGATTCTAAAAGCACTGCCTAGAGTTAGGTTATGCAACTATACAGCTTAATGCTTCCTGCTATCCACAAACCTTTCTGATTTGTTGGGTCTGACCAAGTGCGTGCTGCGTGACGGCATTTTGCTTTGATTGTGGAGTGTGCATCTGAGCTGCTGTCTGGACCAGGCCAGAGGAAGAAGTAGGAGCAGGTATTTGTGATGGGGTCTGTATTCCAGCTTGTGACTGAGCCTAAAGGATGAAGATAAAATATTTGCATTATTCGTATCTCACAGTAAACTGCATCGTGTAAAAATCTACGGCAGCGATTATGCAGAACAGCAATAGCGTGTATTCTGGGGAGGACGAGCGTGAACTGTGTACAGGACTAAATTTTCTGTCTGTTTGGTAATGTTTGTAGACCCAGCTAAAATGTGGCGTTTATTCTGCCAACAAAGTTTGAGAAAGATGAAGACAAACTGGAGAGCAGTGAAAGCAGCGAGAGAGAGAGAGAGAGCGTGACCAGCGGGAAAGGACTGTAAGAACTGGGTTTGAGTAACCAGAAAGACAAAACTGATGCTACAAGAAAAAAATTGGTTTTAAGAAGATCACTGTAGGTTTTAATGGGCACTGGAAAGCAAGAAGCAATGTCTAACCTCAGCTAAGGCAGTTTTAGCTGGTAGTTAGGAAAACTTTCTGCAGTATCAGTGAAGCCAAATACGAGAACAAGCTGCTCAAGGTTGTAACTGCATTTCAGAAGGATTTTGGAACAATTTAGACAAAGATCTGTCTGGGTGCATAGCTACCATGAACAGCTCCTGCACGGCATGCTGTGAGGCTGACTAGGTATCGATTTGTACGATTGCACACACGCTAGCCAGCACCAAAGCCTGGGCCCACAACCTGCCACAGCAGCCAAGTACGTGCTGGAGCTGAAAGAATACTTTGCTGGAACAAGAACCACATGGGTGGTATCTAGCTCTGTCCCAGTAATGCCACTGGGAAGCACAGGCTTAATTCTGCTTTAGAGCAGCAGGTTAAACTGTTGGAGCTTGGTCAGGTTACTCTTACACCTCTTCATTTGTAGCTTGTCTCGGTTCGTGTTGCATTTATTTGCTGTGACACTACCTATGTAACCAGCCTAGAAATGAAGTTTGCGTACCTGCGGCTTTTTGTAGCTCTACGGGAGTTCTGCAACCTAGCGCTCGCTGTTTTGAATATAATGAGCCACCAGCAGACAAGGAAGTTCAAACTTCTGCTAATGGGCATGCCCTCAAAGTGCTGGGTCTGTAGCTCTCGACCACAATTTGGAGTTAACAAAATGGTGGCATGTTCTGGTCTAAATCAAAACTGACAGCGCTGTCAGACAGTATGCAGCGAGACAATTACTTTTCAGCCAAGAGTATCTGGGAACAAGAGTCTCAAAGAAAGTAAGTACAAAGAATCAGCTATTAAGTTTTTCAGCTCTTTTCACCTAAAGCAGAAACAGGCTAAACCTGATTTTTATCTTACACGCAGCACATTCACCCGTTTATACTAAATCATGCAAATAGTGCCACAGTGTTTACATTGTGAAAAATAAAGACACCCTTACCTGCAACTTTATATTTCCAACTGGTAGCTGTACTGCAGCGGCAGAATTCGGTCCCTGGATAGAGAGTGGAAGGAGCAGCTGCGCAGTTCCCTGGGTAGTTAATAAAGCTTGAGGCTGGGCGACAACTGCAGTTTGCGGCTGCCTCTGCGGATTAACATAAAACTGAGAAATGGCATTCTGAGGTTCAGCTTTGGCCACGGGTATCTCCTGCTTGATAACAACTGCCTTTTTGGCAACGGGATTCTGGCCACTGGTATATACTGGTTGTCCTAAAGAATGACTAGCTGCAGGTACAGACTGACTTGTGCTAGAGCAGTCGGTAAGAGCATTTTCATCTTTGACAGCAGCACCGAATTGCTTCTGTTCCAAAGCAGCTGAGTTACTAGAAGTCTGAGACTGTTGCTGTTGTCCCCGTTTTTCAACCTCAAGTTGCATTTTCAGTACTTCCACAAGTTTTTGCTCCTGTTCCAGTTTCCTTTTGAGTTCCTCAATCTGCTTTTCTTTTTCTTGAAGCTTGCGATCCTTTTCTGCCACGTCAAGCTCCATGGTTGAGATGCTGCCACCAGTGCGATTCTGATGATCGTCGCTCGTATTTGCTCTCAGTGGTGAAGTACTTAAGAACTGGGATGGTGACATCATGGTCATCATTTCTGTGAAAGTATCTGCCATACTAGTGTCATCTGTGCTTAGACTAGATTGTTCGGAAGGAGAGGGAGATATGGGCAAAGGAGAGTTAATGTTTTCAGTATTTACTGCTTTGCAGCCGGGTCCAGTAGACGTTTTTTCCGGAGGAAAGCTGGTTATTGTATTAGCCACTGGTTTATTTAGTGTTGCAACAGGAAATGCCACAGTCACTTCCCCAGTGCTACCTGTGACCCCAGTAGAAGTGGTTACTGTGACTGAGCTGCTAGTAGCAACTCCATTGTTATTAAGATCTTGATAGGGTTTCAGACGCTCAATAAGATCCGTTTTTGTTCCAGACACTGGTAAGCCCCTCAATTTCAACTCCATTTTAAGCTCTGCTACCTGAAATAGAGCATGACAGTAAAACAAAATAGAATATTAAAGCGTGTATATACATATATATACATATATATACATTCTACCTTACTACATCTTAAAAAGAAAAATATTTTTTAGGCATTTGCTAGTGACTACACCTCTGTGTTCTGACAGTGTGCATGATCTGTGAGCACATTGCCATGATGCTTTCACCGCTGGAGTGGCCAACGCTGTAGTAGTGTTCAGCTGTTTTACAATGCACAGTAGCAAAGTGACACTGATTCTTCATCAACAAAATGGGAAAATGATCACGCAGCTCCAAAAACTTCTGATGCAAACCTGTCGACCACAGCAGCGGTGCAGCGAAAAGCACTGAACATTGCTGAGCCCTGTGGTTCACCACCAGGGCAGAGAGATCCATTTCCCAGGAATTTTGCCAGGTCAGCTGGACAGTTAAACAGATCCACAAACACAAAAGGCTCTCTGTCTAATTAGCAGTCAGTTACAGCTATGTGTCATCTTTTATAAACAAAAAAAGTATAAGCTGTCAAAATGAATCTAATTTCTGATAGAAAAATTTCTCAATTTGATAGAATCATAGAATGGTCTGGGTTGGAAAGGACCTTAAAAGATCATCTTGTTCCAAGCCCCCTGCCATGGGTAGGGACACCTCCCACTAGAGCAGGTTGATCAAGGCCCTGTCCAAACTTGTCTTCAACACTTCCAGGGAAGGGGCACCTGCTGCTTCCCTGGGCAACCCGTTCCAGTGCCCCACCACCCTCACAGTGAAGGATTTCTTCCCAATAGCTAGTCTAAACCTACCCTCGTCCATCTTAAAGCCATCACCCTTGTCCTGTCACTACAGGCCCTTGTAAAAAGCACCCCCCAGCTGCCTTGTTGGTCCCCTTCAGATACTGGAAGGTGTCCTTGAAGCCATCTCTTCTCCAGGCTGAACAGACCCAACTCTCACAGACTGACCCCACAGGGGAGGTGCTCCAACCCTCTTATATAACTTTGTGGCCCTCCCCTAGACTCACTCCAAAGGATCCATGTCCCTGTTGTGCTGGAGGCTCCAGAGCTGGACGCAGTACTCCTGGTGGGGTCTCACCAGGGCAGAGCAGAGCAGAGGGGCAGAATCGCCTCCCTCACCCCGCTGGCCATACTTCTCTAGGGCTGGCCTTCTGAGCTGCAAGTGCGCATTGCTGGCTCACGCTGAATTTTTCATCAACTGGCACCCCCAAATCCCCAAGACTGCTTGTGGGTGTCAGTTTTCCAAGGTTATTTTCCAATAAGCTCAGAGACAAATGGAATTGCAAATCTGTTGAGTGTAAATTAATTCTGTGCTTCAAAAATATCAATTGTAAAAGGAGAGCCACGATGAACGGCTTCTCTTTATGCTATACGTACACCACGTGGAACTGTAGAGTGTTGGGGCTATGTGTATGCTCAAACCACCTCTGAGAAAGGAAAAGCTAGTGACCTCAGTAATATTTCAGTACTTGGCCTGTCTAGAATTTTAAATTATAGGTCTTCATGATTTGGAAAGGATGAAGTCACAACAATCCGTTCAGCGTCTCTGGGAACCACAGCAATATTATGTTCAATAACTACCTCAGAATGAGTACCAGCTGTTTCCCCCAGTCTGGTATCCTCTACACTTGCTTGAGAATGCATTCCAATTTTCTGGTTTTTTTCCAAAATGCATTTCTGAATTCTTAATCAGAACTGCTTTAGATGATTCAGTGCTAAACCCACCAGCAGCAGGTCTCCCAGTACGGCTCACGGTACTGTTACCACAGTAACAGGAATACCAGTAAGTTATGGACAAATGGGTAAGTGAACAGATTTAATTACAGCAAAGCACAAACTCAAATATTAACTTCATAAAGAGTCAATAATGTACAAGTTTGAAAAGCTTATTTCAAACACAGCTGTTTGAATTGCATTTTATAGACCTGTTTCACATTACAAGGTTGACTTTAGCTGAGGACAGCACATTACTGTCCTGGGCTTCTGAGGGATGGGAGTGAGATCAGATTCTCAACAACTTGGTGAAGGAAGGGGGAAATGAATAAACTGCCACTAGATGTCCCTGCACCTCTGCTCAGATCTGGCATAGCCCTGTAGATGCTACTAGGGTCTGAATCTAAACCTCCACAAGCTCCTTCAGATTCATTTTCATTAGGTCCCTCACAGTACTCACTCCTGTTAATGCATTTCTGAGGGAAGACAATCCTATGCCATGCCATCATAGCACAGTTTAAGCAGTTTACACAGTTCTAAGTAACTTCAAGAAGCTTTTATGAAATTTAATGTTCAGTTTCAGATGACACGTTGAAGATCTCTTATTTTCCATTCTCTTTTACTAGTTATTTCTGTGTTGGCTTCACAGCAGTGACCTCTCCGAATCTGTTATTAGGGCATCTTTTGATCTATACTGCTTAAGTAAACTTCACTGATACAGTGAATTGCCATGAGGGAATTGCAGTTCCAG
The DNA here is from genome assembly GCA_024611175.1 of Megaceryle torquata. Classification (NCBI taxonomy): domain Eukaryota; kingdom Metazoa; phylum Chordata; class Aves; order Coraciiformes; family Cerylidae; genus Megaceryle; species Megaceryle torquata. Next base: position 43,664 of record JANIJG010012751.1, on the reverse strand, counting down.
TGTTTGAACCTGCCAGGGTGAAAACTTCACATGAAGCGTGCCTCCTACTTTATCCAAGTTATCAAATGAGGTACCTACGCAATCTGTCTGAAATTCTTCTGTCTCTAGCACATAGGCGTGTGAGGAGGCCAAATCAGAATAAATATTTGCATGTTGAAGTTATGGATGAAAACTCTGACCACCTTATTCTAAACAGGTAAAAGTACAGTTTTCATTGGTAAAGAATATCCAGGCTCATTCTCGACAGTAATGGTTTGCACGTTATGACCTATAGTGATGCACAGGCAGAGACAAATCCCTCTTATTTTTTACCTTCAAGTCATCCAGGCTTGAAGGCAGGGGTCCTGGTTTCCGGCTAGGAACATTGCTGCTCTGTCGTGGTGAGCTGGCAGCTGACGTTGGTGTGCTGCTGTTCAGCGTACTCAGTGGCGCATTCCCGCTGTTACTCTGTTTGTCATTCAGTGGCCTTCATGGGATAAGAAAAAGGGGGACAATAATGTCAGTGCTGAGTATATTCTGTTTTCAATCAAAAAGCTGTGATTCTGAATCTGCTGTCTGCGAAGCTCATCAACAAATGAATCTTTTTTACAATATGTACTTAACATAAACCATTACCATTAAGCCTGTTCAGTAGAACAGCACAGAGAATGAAACATGAGAGTAATGTGTTGATCACTGTTCTCCTCAGGGAGAGTCACCGCGACGGCACCTGTGCAGGATGACAGCGCGCCACGCGGAACCAGTATACACGAGTTATCACCTGCTAGGTCAGCTAGCTAGTTTCTTGTCGACATCAGTAAAAACCCCCACAGTACTGAACTGTAGCAACCCCACAGACATGCTCAGTGTTCACACAGTAAGGACTGATGTGAAGGCAGTTTCCTCTGAAGACATCAGCTCGATTCATTAGAAGAATCTCATACAAGAATCTCAAAGTAACTGATAAAAAAATTAAAAATGCCGTAATTTACACAAGGTACCATAAGTCAGCTCTTTTATTTCATTCAAATGATTTACGAAGAAACATTTCTGAAATGTCACTAAATGGAACATAAGAAGCGTGGGTAAGAAGGCAGAAACATCTCCAGTCAAAATGTTAGGATACACGGTGATTATAAATATAACCACAGATGGCATCTTCAACTTCTCTAGACTCACTTGCTGAGGAAAAATAGCTCAGTGAAAACAACTTTTAAAAAACCAACAGTTGAAAGTGATTTGAATTTTGGGTTGCATATGACCATGGCATGTTACACTGTTAGCACTCCCAGGAAAAGGTTGGTCTTGGGTAGTGAGAATGAAACTCGGCAGGCAGTCAGCTTCTCATTCTGCTACAGAGTGCTGACAGCTCTCTGAGGATTTCTTTTTCTGACTGCTTCTACCTATAAATCAGAAGGTGTACTACTCACCTTTAGAAGTGCTCAAAGTCAACCCTGATGAGGAATTCATACAAGCATTAGAGATGAGACTATAAACAATGTATAAATTCTACCTCATTTAAAATTACCGTTTCTACTTATTTGCAAATGGCAAAAATGTGAAATCAACGTAAAAAACAATAAAACCACAGCAACAGGATGTGTCTTTCTAAGTCTCTCTCTGTAAGCTTCTGCTTATCTGTATCATATCTGACTGAAAAAGGTGTCGAAATGTTCTTGCTTTCATGCAAATGCTTCTGAATTTCAAATACACATCTGGTCAGGTGAAAGTGCACCTGGCAGGTAGAAGGTTTTGCTTCCATGCCACACAAAAAAACTAGGACCACTTAAAGGCTTCTCTGAATGCAGGAGTATTTTAACAAGAGAAAGACCTTATCACCTTGTTAAATGAGGCAAATAATACCCACGCACACTGCCACACAATTGCACACAATGCACACTGCCATTCAGTTTTTTCTGTGTTCCAAACATCTCAACATCTGTAAAACGCATTTACTTCTAAAGCACAAAGTCTCCAACTAATCTATCTATCTATCTATCTATCTATCTATCTATCTATCTATCTATCTATCTATCTTGTTTTTTTAAAGGACACAAGCAATGCTTCACATACTTCAGTGGTGCAGGTAGAATTGTCTGGTAGTTGTAGTGTTGTTGCTGTTGGCTCAGGATCTGCAGCTGCAAAAACAGTTGCTGCTGTTGTAGCAGACGAGCATAGTTGGAGTCCATCTGTGGCTCATTTTTCTCACCTTTCTGATCAGGTGGAATATACTGGTGATACTTTAATTTTTTCACCCGTGGCTTAGGTTCTTTACATTTCTTGCTCCGATGCTTATCATTTGGGTTCTTTGGGTGGCTTTGCTGTTTATGGATGGGAGAGAATGAAACAGCTGTAACAGACATCTCATTTACAAGCAGTTACGCAAGCTACAAAGATGAAGTGTACAGGAGCGCCTCTTCGGAAGGCAGTTGCTGTAGAATGAGTCCTGCAAAGCTGCCCAAAAGCACTGCTTACCATCCCTGAGAAGTTACTGTACTCCAGCTGGCTTATACTGAGCACAAGAAGGGGTCATCAAATCACAGTTAGTGAATGCATTATTAACAGATGGCACAAATGAAGCGAACAGATTCTGTCAGTCATGACTTGTCATTGCAAAGAGGCGTTCTCCTTAAACAGCTAAGTTCAAAGACACTTGGCACCTTGTCCAAGTAAAAGCTAGCACCTTAAGAGTCAGTCTGTAAACACTTGCAGGTCAGAAGTATTTCCTGGTCTAGATTAACAGCATGGACAGACAGCCCTATAAATTACAGGATTAGTTTTATGAAACTTTCAGCAGTTTCCTTATTTGCAATCACTGCACATGTGGTAGAACTCTCTCCCTTCACAGTCTCTTTGAAGTTGCTCTAAGTGAAAAGCTGAAGGCAGTTACCTAGTCATACAGAAGGTACCAAAGCCGGAATCCTGTGTTGATCCATGCACATCTATTACACAGCCTGCTCTGGGGGCTATCTGGATTTGTCATTAAGGTCCTGGTAGGCTGGTGCAAGTCCAGCCATTTCACTGGATGTAGCCAAATTTGTCCTAGAAATTGACTATTGGGGTCATCCTTGTAATTCATTTCAGCTAGTTAGGCAGATGTCTCCATACATATCATCAACACTCAGCTGAAGATCTTTGCCAAAGTCGCTGAAATGAAACATTATAGAAATCTTGTAACGTAAGCCCCTGTCTGATTGTATTTGAAGTTTCGCATGCTGCTGGCTAGGTCAGTGCAGAAAAGAGAACTGAGCATGTTCTTCTGACACTCAAAGACAAGAATACAGTAACTTCTCTCACACAGTGCCTTCTGCTTATACAAGAAAAGAATTATGGAAATAGCTGTGGAAAAGGAGCAATGGTATTCACCAGCTTCGTTACGGGTACAGCTGCCTCAGTTCCTATTAAATTATTCTCTGCACAAACTATATTAGAATAATTTCACCAGAAGAAAGCAGAAACTCAATACTGCCAAAAAATCTATTGTCCTTATTTTTTGGAAAGTTCCATAGCAAATTAATGCACAATTCTGCTTGAAAACTTTGGTCAGCTGTACTGGAAGGACCTCTTGAAACAATCAGCCAGTGCCCACAAGTGTTAATGGTTGATCTTGGCATACAAAAGCTTCCAGTCAACCCAGTCTGTTCCCCTGAACGTGAATAGCAGTTGGTGGTTAGAGGCACTGCAATATTACTTGCGTAGGTTTTCATTAAATACCGCACTGGGAAAGGACACCGGTTCAGAACAGAGTCCCCAGGCGCCGCCAGTGCAGACACCTACCTTTACTAACGCTGGCCCAGGCTTTGCTGCAGATACAGTATTTGTGGTCAGGGTGGTCGTAGCAGTGCAACGTGTAACATGCTGCTCGACTGTAGAGGGAGCTTTGAGAAAGTCAGGAACTGGAGAGGTTAAAGGTGGATACTAGTATTAAAAAATATAAGGAAAAAGAGAAACATTAAAAACATCCACCACCTGAATAACTGAAAACACGTCAACAGGTTAAGACAATTTACTGTCATGTCAAATTCACATAGCATTTTTAGGAGGAAAAGCAAAACCAGGACTCTTGTGTACATTCTGGCACACTTCAAATATAGCAAATAAGATAAAACAGGTTTCTTACCATGACTTCTTAGTTTGCATTTTAATTACTGCATGTAAACGTAGCCATAATCTGGTTTTACCACTACAGATTTACTTCTAGTTTTACCAAAGCAGAGAGTAATTGATTTAATATCAATTTCTGTAGTATATAATAAATATTTTGATAACACTAACATTTTCCTGATTATTATTGATTTTTCTGCAGGTAAAAAGAATGGTAACCAAAAAGGACATTTAGCAACATACAAAAAAGCCCTCGGGAAGGGCTTTGTTTTCATAACCTTTATTTACACAGTTCTAATTTGCAGAATTCTTTTCTCCTTTTAACATACGTGAAAACAAAGAAATATCCTTTCCCTTCTGTCTTTCTTACAAAATCATAGAAAAGAGCTGGAAGGACCTTCAGAAGTAACCTCCTTCACTGCAGTCGAGAACACTGTATCTGAATTGCTCTGGGGGGGTAGCCCAGAACCAGATTAACTAACTGATGCCAATTCTTCACTTGATAATTGCAAATCTTTTCTAGAACTGACAGCTGTCATTAAAGTACTTTTGCTCCTGGCATTAGGATAAAAAAAGAAGTCTTCTCTTCAAGGTAGTCAGTCAGAATTACAGGAAAAGGTTATGTCAAATCTTTTTGTTAACATGACCAGGTTTCATACATGAAGAACCAAATCATGAAAGATTTTAAGAATATAACTAATTCCTGTACTTTTATATGCAACTAAGTACAGACAAATAGTTCAAACAATATTTTAGTTAGAAATAAAAGGACTGATAAGGGTTAAAAATAATTAAAGGAAAAATAAGAATGCACTGTTAAGCAATTATTAGCAGAGATACCACCTTACTCTGCTTGAAGTAACATGAAGATTTGCCCCTAGACACACCACACACCTGCTGAAGCAGCTCCCGAAAGTCTCACTGCTTTATTACTAAAGAATCACCACCCTCGCTGGGGCTTTCTGTCTGTGAAGTCAGAATCTCGTGTACACAAGGAGAATCCTACCTCTAAAGCTAGTACTGTCAGAAAAGCCATAAAGGTCAAACATCAGCATACAAAACCAACCTTCTTGTTTCAGAATGATCATGCAGCAGCAGAGCAGATGTAGTTTGAAGAGCCAGCTTCCTACTGTATTTCCATGGCAACCACATCTCTGCTTGTACCAAGAGATGCATTTCTTTTGCATTTGACTGGCAGCACAATTGTATTACTGTGTAGGTACAATCCATCAGCCGGAACCTTACGGAGTTTGTTCCCTTGCTGTTAGGAACATCACGTGTGTAATTTCTTCTGTAGACTTGCAAAATTCCAGATAAGCTTAGGACTTTTTTTTATTCTTTTCCTTTTCCTGGCACCCACTACGAATACCAGAAAATTCCCCAACATTTTCCTATACAATAACCAAACTTCAATGAGCTTAACTTCATCATGTAATTTTTTTCCTGTGCTTTCTGATTTATAACCCATTTCCTTCTGTAGTGAATATCCCTCCGACAGGAGATAGACTCTGTAAATAAACAGATCTCTGCCCTTATTTTTCTAGCTACACAAATGAATTTTTATTCACAAAACAGATTTTTCCAGCCTCTGATCACTCTTTCCTGTTTGTGTTTCAGTCTTTCCTGCATATAAATAATAGAAATGTATAGGATATTTCATAGGGGGTCTCACTGGATCCTTACAGTACATTAACACTTCCAATGGAATCATATCTTCTGACACAGGTGCAATTTTACAGAGGAAGTCCACTTCCCTGCTAACCACTGCACCCCAGCTGTCTTCCTCCTCAGTTTTCTCTCCTATCACGAGTCCCCAGGTTTCCACATTTCTTTTTTCTGGGAAGGAGATGTGCTGTGTATTTTTCTTTTTAAGAAGTATTCCATTCTATTGGAATTCCATTTCTCTCATAAAAGCCAAATCAACCAGTTCTTTCTGCCTAGCAACAATCCAACTCTGTGCTGACTATGCCTTCCAGCTTCTGACCCATTCTTTCATCAAGGTTGTTAACGGTAACACGAAATGTCCCCAGATCAACTCCTGCAGAGCACTGTTACCAACTTCCTTTCAACCCAACACTTCCCCTTTCTGTCTTATCCCCGCTAATCTCCATCCTCTCCCGTTCTGACAGTGTTCAGTACCCTACAGTATCAAATCCAGACAGAGGAGACCTGTTGTAGTTCCAGGCTGAAGAAAGCAACTCGATCACATAGTACAATACTCCTTTTCTAAAAGCCCACGCACTTCCCTTCTATTGCTACCAGTAAATACCCCTTCTTCTGAATACCTTCCGAAACCTTGCATTCTAATTAAGTCAGACAGGTTCTTCTCCCCACTTCATTTCTTCCTGTGCTCTGCTATCCTTCCATGAGACTGTATCACAAAGGACTTGGATCAGTTTGCTAAAAGCACCCGTCCCCATTTTGCAACACTGTATCCTGCTTCCTTTGTATTCTGGGACAACTCTCAAGCTGCCAGGCTGCATGCACGAAGCTCTCCGACCTTTTCTTGCAATTAAATTGTAGTAATTTTCCCTTCTATCTCTGCGCTTCTTTTACACACCTTGCTGCGCCTCCAACTGTCAGCTGCCAACAGGCAGCTATAGCGAGTGTGCTGTAACCTCTCAGAGCTGTACAGTGGCTTTGACCCGCCTGTAGTACAGCCACCCAGAGGAAAAGCTCCCAGTACTGCTGTTCGGAACTGCACGCCGCAGTATGCCGTGCCTAGTCACTGAAACATTGCACGTGTGTCTGCCTTGGGGTTGTGTCAGTTTATGGTGGCAGGCTAAAGATATAAATGCCTCTATTTTTATATCCAACTTTCAAAACGTTGCTCTGGAAAGCACCCAATATCTACCCAGTATCTGTTATTTGCTGGGCTTACGTAAGAATTGGCAGGGGACATCGGAGGGACTTGCCTCTCAAAGAGGGTTCTGGGTGCTGTATCCCAACATATTGCACTCTTGTTGCTATCAAGTTTAAAAGCCTTGTTTTAGTTATAGCAGTAACATCTAAAATCGTGCGTAGTTTGTCTCCGAATCAGTGCGTCGCTGTTAGGAGCTGAAGAACAACAGGTGCCCGTTGCTGCAAGGACAGCGCACCGACGGCAAGATCGCACAAACTGAGACCCTCTGGCTCCCGTCCACGAGCCGATTTGTCAACTGGAGAGCCGAGGTGCCATCAGTAAAACCCACTCGCCCTTTCACAGCCCTGTACGGCCAGCGCGAAGGTCTGGCGGAGGGCGCAGGTTAGCGGTAGTCAGGGCCCTGAACGAAGCGCTGCTGTACCAGGTACGGTAGAGCTGCAACACGAGCTGTAGTCAAACACAGCCAAGTGGTAATGCTACAACTGACGCTGCCAGCGTGGTTTTCAGTTCCTCTGGCAGAGAAGCGCAGGCCACAGTGTGCTCTCGCACAGGGGAGGGGTGTCAGGTACACCTGGAATCGACTACCCCAGGGGTGGAAGCACAGCCCTACCATTCGTCATGGACTGACGTGAACTGCACTGGAAAAGGGTGATGCCCCTGAGCATTCCAATACACAGATAACATCACTGTGTGGCGCAATGAGGCAGAAGGGTTCGGGGAAGGGAAAAGAGAAATTCAGATTCTTCTGAGAGTGGGGTTAGCCATAAAGAAAAGCAACGTCAAGGGACCCGCACGAGAGATTCAGTTCTTGGGAATAAAGAGGCAAGATGGACACTGTCATGTGCCTACGGATGTTGTCAACAAGACAGCAACTATGTCCCCACTGGCAAACAAGAAGGAAACACAAGCTTTCCTGGGCCTTGTGGGGTTCTGGAGAATGCACGTTCCAGGTTACAGTCAGCTGGTGAGCCCTCTCTACCAAGTAACCTGAAAAAACCCCACCTTTTTGAGTGGGGCCCTGAACAACAAGAAGCCTTCGAGCACATCAAACGGGATGGCTCGTGCAGGACCAACAGCGCAAACTGCACTCTACACAGCAGCTGGGGAGCATGGTCTCACCTGGAGCCTCTGGCAGAGAGAGCATCAGCAGAAACTCAAGGTCAACCGTTAGGGTTCTGGAGCTGGTGGTATCGGGGATCAGAAGGCCACTACACTCCAACTGAAAAAGAGGTGCGGCGTATGAGGCGATTCAAGCCACTTCAGAAGTTACTGGCACTGAGCACATCTCCTCTTGCACTGTAATCACCTGTGCTTAGCAGATGTTCAGAGGAAACATTCTGTCTATACAACGTGCAGCCAGGGAAACATGGAGCAAGTGGGTCACACAGTGAGCTCAACTGGGGAAACCCAACCCTCCAGGGATCCTGGAAGAGGTCATGAACTGGACAGAAGACAGAGATTTTAGAGCACTGCCTGAGGAGGTGACTCACGCCAACACAGGAGTTACCAGAAGATGAAAGCTGTTATGCTTTGTTTACTGACGGATCCCCTTGTGTGGCAGGAAATCATCGGAAGGGGAAAGCTGCTGTGTGGAGTCCTACAAGACAAGTCCCTGAGGCCACTGAATGACAGGGCGAGTCAAGTCAATCTGCAGAAGTGAAGATGATCCAACCAGCCCTAGAGACTGCTGAAGGAGAAAAGTGGCCAGTGCTCTGTCTCTGCACTGACTCCTGGATGGTGGCTCATGCCTTGTGGGGGTGGCTGCAGGAGTGGAAGGAGGCCAACTGGCAGCACAGAAGTAAACCCACCTTGGCTGCTACGCTGTGGCAGGACCGTGCTGCGCAAGTGGAAAACACGGCTCTAGGTTACATCACGTAGAGGCTCATGTGCCCGAAAGCGGTGCCACTAAAGAGCACTGAAACAACGAACAGGTAGACGAGGCTGCCAGGATTGAAGGAGCTCAGCTGGGCCTGCACTGGGAGCGTAAGGGTGAGCTATCTGTAGCTCGACGGGCCCACGAAACGTGGGGCCATCCAGGGAGAGATGCAACACACAGATGGGCTCGTGATCAAGGGGTGGACCTGACCATGAAGCCATCACACAGGTCACTCACAAATGAGAAGCATGTGCTGCGAACACGCGAGCCACGTGAATGAAGTCTCCCTGGAATGGAGGGCAAGGGCTGGCAAATCGACTACATGGGCCCCCTGCCACCAGCACGCCAAAGCAAGCGCTACACTCACCCTGCTGCAAGCAACTACTGGTTGGCTTGAAACATAGCCTGGAAATCATGCCATGCCCAAAACACCACCTTAGGCCTTGAAAGGCAAATTCTGTGGCAACATGCTGTTCCTGAAAGGACTGAATCAGACAACAGGACACATTTCCAAAATAACCTTATGAACTCCTGGCATTGAGTGGATGCATCACATCCCATATCACCCACGAGCCTCTGGAAAGACTGAAAGACAACAGTGGACTATTAAAGGCTACGAAGCACTGGGATATAAATTTGGAAGCCACTTGTCCGATTAACAGCAGAGGATCTGCTAGCCCTCTTTGTCCTGCCCAAACAAAACACCTGTGTGTGGTGGGAGGAGATAAGATCCCTGTGGTTCACACGGGAAAGTGGCTGGGGAAGGCAGTGTGGATTGCTCCTCCCTTGGAAAAGGGCAAACCCCTTCATGGGACTGTCTTTGCTCAAGGACCTGGGGGGTACTCGGTGGGGAGACCTGATGCATGCCTCAAGAAGACTTAACCTTGGGGGAAAAGTAAAAATCTGTGATGTGAGCTGTGTGTTGCAGAAAGCACAAACACTCCAAAGAGTGGACGCTGCAAAGAACGGGAAGAGTGAAGAGTGTAATGGTGACCCAAAGGTAGGCAGTGCTGGTACCCAGCAATCAAACACACCGCTTCTCCTGTCCCAAACTTCCATCTTGACAGATGGGGCTCAGGCCTGTGATCATCTGGAGGAGTGGAGAAACCCCACATTAACAGGGCAATAATAGCCCTCTGTTAAAGGATGGAGGGTAGTAGTTACTGAGAATGTATTGATCTGTACGTTGGGTATAAAGATGGTTTAGAGTATGTAGATTAAGACACAAGTGTTGGTAAAAAGGAATTTCAGTAACTGCAATTAGATATGATGGAAAAGTTAAAATGGATTACACAGGGCTTAACATGATGCAAGTGGTATGGAGTGAGAGGGGGAGATTGCATTGGGTCTGACTGAGCTGGAGTTAATTCTCCCCACAGTCACCCTCCCAGCGCTGTGCTTTGCACTGGGAGCTGGAAAGGTGCTGGTAACACACCCGTAGTGTGGCTGCTGCTGGGCAGGGCTCACTCAGCACCAAGGCTGTGTTTCCAACATTCCCCCTGCAGTGGGATGGGCTGGACAAGACCCTGGGAGGGGACATGACTGGGATAGCTGACCCAAACTGACCAGAAGGATATTCCATACCATATGACATCAGCTTGACAATAAAAGCTAGGAAAAGAAGGGGATGGGATGGGGATGGGACCCATCCACTCGTCCTCCAGAGCAACCACGATGCATCTGGAGCCCTGCTTCCCGGAAAACAGCCCAGACAGCGCCTGCTGATGGGAAGTAGAGAATAAATCTGGTTCTCTTTTGCTTCTGCTCACACCTTTTCATTAAAGTGCCTCTGTCTTAACCTATGAGTTTCATCTTACTTTGTGTGTGTGTGTGTGTGTGTGACAGAGCAGCTAAGGCCACACCACCAGTCATGCACCATATACCAAAAAGCCCAGGAGAATTCTAATGACTTCATGATTTTCACTGATTCTTAAATTGTCTTTTCCTGATGTCCAATCTAAAAGCATTTTGTGTGTTTGATACTTCAGCTCATTCATTACATGATCTTTTTCTATCCATCACTCTAACCCTTCTCAAACCCAAACACATAACTTCAAATGCACTATGTAGCAAACCTCTCTAGGCTAGGAAAACAGCTCCATAATGACAGCACAGAACTCTTTAAAACAGAGAAGTTAATAACTTTCAAAAAATAAAAACAAACCAACAACCCCCCCATCTCTAATTCATACAGCTTGAAAATCATGGTGTTGGACATCCTCCTCTTGCCATAAATTACTTTCTCCTTATGTTAGTTGTACTCCTAAACGACAGAGGATTAACAGCTACATGAAATACAAAGCTTTTTACAGACTTCTAAATTCTACCTGCGTTAGACGAGACAGTGAACCACGCACATCACTTACTTGATAAAGTTTTAAATGAAAAAGTTAATAGGCCTCTACTTCTTGATTACTTTATAAAGTAATGTAGAAAAATATTTCCTTTGAACTGATCCTCTATCTCCAGTTGCAGGTGATATGATTTCTGGATCCTTTCTGCTAACTGCAAACAAGCCGCAGCAGGTCCACGGGCTGCGCTGTATACAAAGCACACGGCTGTAATACTCTGTCCTGTCAAGCAAAATCCTTCAGCTGTTTTCAGTGTAGCTGTTTAATGTCTTCAGAATTGGGAACAGCACAATCCCACCTATTTTGGGTGGTATGGATAAAATGCCTAATCCTTTCTGGATGTAAATGCCTGAGGTTAGACTGAGTTTTAGGTCATCGGTCAATGAGAGCTGAAGGTTCTCAAAGTTACATCCTCTAAGGCACAGAAATGTGTGGAGGAGGAAGCCTTGGAAAGAACTCTGGCTGCACCCCACTGTTTTCAAAACATTGTTTGGATTTTATGTTGCAATAAAATGTAAATTTTGTCAGAGGAAATTAAAAGAATGAAGAAGCAATTACCCAGGCACATCTTCTGTAGAGGCATGCTGTGCTGTTACTCTTTATTTCAAAAGTAACAACAAGGTAAGCATCTGTTCTGCAGAAGAGGAGCTTCTCATGTTAGATCTGTGCACAGAGGCAGCTGCAGTATGTTATGAAATCCATAAGCAAAGGATTAAAGTTCTATCTGAAGTGCTTTTTCACTCAAGTTCAAGTACTCTGTTATTTTATTGCTGCAATCACAGATCTGTCTTATGCTTCCTACTTGAAAAGCTTTTGGCATGTACTGCTTTGGGGATTTTTATTTAATTCTCCATTAGGAACCTAACTCTTTACCTAGGAATCTAATTTCATGTGGTTTGTTTTCAACTGATTCAACGCAAATTATATTTTCTTGATATGAAACTCAATTCACATCTTAATCTGTATGTTAGGGGACAGTGAAATAAAATGGAAATAAAAAGCTGTACTTTGCGTTCAGTGTTGTTCTTGAGTATGAACTGTGCAATACTTTTTCTATCTACTGTACTAATAAGAAAACCAAGAAGAATAATTCCAGATCCTGAATTACACACTTGTCAAGTGTCCATGAAGACAACAGCATCTCTGGAGTACAAACAAGATTTGACTCATCTGTTTAATCTTGTATAACTTCATAGAGTAAGAACTCAGTACTCAGTTGTGTCTTGTCTTTTGTTCCCTATGTAGAGTCCTGGCTTTGCTATGCATCCTCTGGTAATTTATATAAAACCCAACGCGTTTTCCAAATGAATTCTCAACAAAATACAAGCTTGAAAATAATTTCAAATGCAGAGTTACACATCTTTTTCTCCTTTGTACAGTGCAGAAAACTACGAAGGGACAATGCTTAAGAAGTCCTTGTCTTTACAGATTACAGCTGATCATCATTAACTGGAAGAATTACACATTTAGAGTAGTACCTTTTGCATATTGGTCAAATTTTGATACACTCTTAAAGTCTTTCAAAATAAAGTATTTTAATGCTTGTGCTACACAGGCTAAAAGAACTTGGTTTTACCGGGTACAGACTTAAAAGAAATTAAACAAGTTGGAAGTCCTAAAGCTTCTGCATTTCAATCAAATTCAGGTTTTCTGCTTAAGGAATACTGCTTAAATTAATACAAGACATTTCATCTAATTAAACAAAAATCACATCACTACCAAAGTTTCTGTTTGCTGAAGTGCATGGTGTACTGACATGCAGTACACAAAGCTGAGTGCAGCATTATTAAACTGCTCTGTCACTTCATAGATAGAATACTGTGATGAAAGCTCAAGTCTTTCCACTAAGCAATTTATTCAGTTGTTGAGAGGCACAGTATGGTCAAATGCATCAGTCTGAAAGAGAAATTATTTCTCTGCGATAATGTGTCTGCTTGTATTTATGTACAACATGACAATAGGCCTACTGGGAGGCACAGTAGTTCAGGATCAAGGACTTTTTTCCTAGCATACATGATTGCCCAGAAAACATGCATAATTTTGATTCAACAGCTAATTCAACATTGATACAAGACAACTTCTGTTACTCTTCATGTCCACACACAAACAGAAACTGATGGTTTCTCAAGGCAAATGTAACTCAGAATATAAGCACAATTTGTCACTTACTGCTTATCTCTGTCAGCCTCAACTGAACGAGCTATTAATGAGTGGAGATGAATACTGTAAAATCTGTCTAGTTTGGAGTTTGACTGTTCAAGCTAGCTGCTATCAGACAAGGTATGATGAGTTTGCTTGCCTTTCCCTACACTGGAACATTAATTTGAGTCTTTATCCAGAGAAAAAGCTCCATGAAAGCTGAAAAAATCTAGTTAAAAGCAAAGCCTTCTCCTCTCAACTGGACTTAAGTATAAAATTACTACTTGAAGTATGGCAGAAACATAATCCATGTAAGCTAAACACAGTAACCTTTGAATAAATACATATATCTCATTAATGAATAACCACTGATGAACTCAAAGGTGAAGACAGAGACCTGTGAAGCAAGGACATTCTGTAAAGGTTTTTCTAGAATATATCCAGGTAACTGCACGATTATAACCCTGTGTTTGCAGCAGCCAACAGAAGAGAAAAGAAATTAATTTGCAGCACATGGTGTTTGTTTCATTACTGTTTTGGCAAATTATTTTACATCAGCATGTTTATAATGTGTTTAAAGACAGGGTAGGCAATGTTACCATCCATTTCAAAGCACAAAATTAAACTGTTGTAAGAAGAGTTCGCTTTCAAAACTCAGTTTTGCAACTCTTGTGAAAACAGTGAAGTGTTTTCATTCAAATCCTTATGCATTTAAATGCTCTACTACACAGACAACATTTTATCTCCATGTCAGACTTAGTTACTTTCCTTTGTTAGTAAGGAAATTGAGAAAATACTAAAACCCTCACAGAAAAATCAACATAAAGGCTGTTTTCATCTTACAAATAGTAAATTCCTTCGGCAGTATTTTAAAGCTACAGGAGAAAACATTTAAGTTATGTGGGAAACCTTATTTTTTATGGGCGTTTTTTGGAGATAATGGAACTGATGCCAACTGTTGTTGTTTCACTTAAGTTTAATTAAAACAAGTTGAAAATCTTGCCCAGAGTGAAGACAGAGATGAAGTAATCAATAACAGCTGGAGGAAACCATGGATACAACCTTTTAAACAGCTTCCAGGAAAGCCGTACATCTTCTATGATGAATAAACTTCGGTGAATTTATGTTTTTCCTACAGTCTAGAGGAATTTCACCGCTGCTAACAGCTAAGCCAGGGTCTGTACACTCCAAAACAGGAAATGGGAGTCCCAGACACTCCTGTGCAACAGCAAATGTAATCATTCCATATGAAACTATGCCCCATTTCTACACTGCCAGAACAAGAAACATATGGTGAAGATTTTGTTTCAACATTTAAACACTGTACCTGTGTTGATGTAGAAGCATTTGGTGTTACTGGTGATGGTGAGTCACTTGGTTTTGGCTCACCAGGGGAAGCTGCTGAACCCTGGGATTCTTGGCTGGCTGGCTGATCTGGTGATAAAGCATCACTACTGTCTTCATCAAATGAATAATCATCCAAAGCCTGAGGATAATTCTCTTGTCCAACTGCTAGAATGTTTACAAAAACAAGCAAACCAATTTTTTTTTAGTTACACAAATTAAATTTAGACATTGGTGGCAGAATTAGCTAAGTGCTGGAAAATGATCAGTTTTCAGTCTAAACATCATAAACATGGTACTTGAGTATTTATTGTGCTTTTAAGAGAATGACAGCCATATTAAATCCTATTCAAAGAATCCATACAATTAGGTGCATAGCAGCATCTGATTTAATAAGAGATTAAAGAAGATGTGTTCAACACAGACACCTATGATAGATTGACTAATGGCCACGTTTGATTATCTTGTAATCATTTTTATTAAGAAATAGAGTATTATACTCCAGCTATGGGATTCTAACTTTGCTTCAAATAAAAGCAAGATAATTTTAATTCAATGGTGACAGAGCTAATGCTTTTGTCTAGTGAATTTTACCCTTAAGAGTTCAATGATTACCTTCCACACTGCCACACAGATAACAGATAGAAGCTGTGGGACTTCTACTTGCCTATAATAGCTTCTTTAACGCTGGAGTCTACAGGAAGAATATTTTTTTCTACCAGTTCCATAGGGCCAGGCCTCTGAGCAATCTTCTCATTCAAATCATCTGCCAACCGAGCTCTCTTCAGTTTCATCTGAGTAGCTTGTAGTGAAGGCTCTGCAAAGGTCTCTAAAGATACATACTGATTTAAATACTCTGTTCCAGCTTTTCTACAATTTCATGACAAACAACATTGTCTTGTCTTTGCAATAACCATTCCACTTCTATGAAGTGCAGGCAAGTATTCTGAAAATTCCCAAATTAGTAAGCAAAAATCAGATTCTATGTGTAGATGTCAGTCATCCTCATGATTGTGTTTTTCTTGAAATATAACCTGGCTTTAACAGCAGTAATACTTTTGAGAAACGTTTCTAGAACATCCAAAATAAAGCAGGGGATATAAACCAACGAATGCCAATTACAGCTTTCTCTGATGGTTTCCTAGTGTAAGTGTAAAGGTTTCATTAATCCATTGATTTTTTGAATTCTCTTTTGACAAAAATCTTTTAAGAGTTTACCTTTAAAAATAGATTCTAAGGCAAATTTGGGGGTTCAGAATGTATTTCAATGAAAATAGGGAAACAGACTGTCAATATTGACGTGATGCATCAATACAGAGACTCTGTGTCTAGTACCCAAACGCATGTAGGGAAAACCACTGGCTATTAAATTGACTTGGATGATGGCTGGTAATTTCTCAACTGATAAGAGAATGGTGAAACACGGTAAAATACAGCCCCACTCATAAAAAGACTATTGCTTCAAATGAGCTGAGCAACAAGGAAAATAACAAGGCAGGGTAAAATTCAAGTTTATTAAAAATTGGTTGGGGTGTGGGGTAGAGGGAGAAAGTACAAAGCTGTCGAGTTATTTTAGGGTGTAAGTAGAAATTGAAGCAATATATATCCTACATGTACATACACCAAGGTATAATTACCATCATAGAATAAAAGCAATATGCAATTGCAAACAAATACACAGTTGGGAGTACTTTCACTGCCATAGATGTATCTATTATTATACAGATGAACAGACACTGTAGAAGCAGAGAAAGAGAGCATATAAAACTTTAGAAAGAATCCATTTCAAAGCCTAATTCATTTAGAAAGCAGAGCTCCTAACAGAAGTCCCTCCTAACAGTGGCTGGAAAGGTACATACAGCTGGGTACATACCTTCAAGGATGTGCATTCTGACCAGCTCAGATCGGTCTGGCCTGCTCCGAATCTTATGCTTCAAAAAATTTTCAGTCTTTAAAGAAATGAGGAAATAGCATTAGCTACTGTTTAACTGGAAAATCAAAGCAGTTTTGGTAAGTCACTGGTATCCAGTGAATGACTATTTGCAGCTGTGTTCAGACAGGTGGACACTGCTGTTAGAACACGGGCAGCAGAGGGGTTCGGTTTGGTTTTCTATCAGTTGAACTGTGCCAGTGAATTTCCATCTTCCCCAAAACAAGTTGGGGACGTTTCTGCATTTGATCCCATACCACCACCCCAAATCACAATAGCACAGATGGGATATGGGAATACTGCACAAGCGTGATTTACCAGACTATTCTATTCCTTAACTGCAGGTAGTCACGTAGTACATTACGATCTTGAGTTTATCTCCCTCCCTTGACCTGTGCAGGATTAATAAAGATCTCTCAGCTTTGACAAGAGTATTTTCTTTTAGTGCATTCTTCCAAGATAAAAGCACATGCCAATACTGTAATGGTGACCGTTTTTCATACACTGAAAAAACTTAGTATGACATGCAACTCCCTATCCACTGTCAGATGTTAGGAACAAGTTTACAAAAAGTGATTTACCCTGGCTCGCTCCAGGCTCTTTATCTGTTCATGGAATGCAGCTGGACTTTTCAAAGCTACGAAGAGAGAGTAAGAGTTAAATTGACAGGAAGCAGTTTCCAAGAGAGATATCCTAATCATTATGCACGTTATATGCGTTTCACACCAGCTCAGTGTTTGCATCTGACCAGGCTTACGTCTGTCTCACGCTGGATGCATTCACTTGCATTTCACAGAGATGAGTACCATTCCTATGCAGAATACTTGGAATATGGGATCTTAACAGACACTACCATGTAACAGTTAACTTTCTCACTGTATACACCAGGGATTGTTTACCAAAACTGTTCCACAGTAGAAATTTTATGGGCTAAGTTTCAGAATGTCAAAATACAATTTCATTTACTCTACTGCATTTTAGCATCTGTCTGTACCTCATACTTGCTGTTACTAGAGATAACTGGATGGTCCCTTCAGAACTATTTGGACTGATTAAAAAAAAAAAACAAACCCAAACCAAACCAAAAATTGTAGAAGCCCCAAATGTTCAGATTAGAAAACATAATGATGGTTAGCTGCTCAACAGAAGGAAGAGTAAAAGCCACTATTCAGCTAGAAATAACATGAATGCTTCATTTCATTTGGCTTGTTGAAACGAAGCGAAACGGCAGCTGGCATAATCCATCTTATTTGCCACACTTTTGGCAGAGGTAAGATACTGCAAAACAAAAATCTTTAACACTTTTTGACAGCTGACAAGTTTTTTCCCAGGTTTCACTCAAGAAGAAACGGATCATTCTGGTCCTATGATAACATTACAGACCTGGGAAGGTGAAGATGCTTTAGCAAAGCAATCTGAAGTCTGCTGCATACTCAGAAGCCTTCAAGAAGAGATTAGCTTTAAGATAGTGTGCTTCCAGGCTAGAATTCACCGGTGCACACTGGGCTGTTTATCACAACTTCATGTCATTTTGGTACGTTTTCAACGGCTGTTTAGTTTGGGTTTTGTTTGTTTATAGGAAAATCCCTTTTCAGCTTGGACATATTAGCTTGAGCCCAGTCTCACCCCGCTCTCTGCTTAGGGCTTCTCACCATTTTCTGTGCAGCCCTCGTTCTGAGGCCAGGCTTATCTCTGCAAGGAGTCAGATGTTATACTAAGCAACTGACATCGACAGTGGGAGCCCACGTGGAAGAGCACTGGGAGATCTCTAGGGGAAGAGTTAACTGCCATTGAATTCTAGGCCTCTATCCATATTCCTGTTCCATACTCAGGAGCACCCTCTTACCATTTTTAAATTGATTTTAGGTACTGTAGGTGCTGCTGCTGAAACAACTGTCATCTTTACCAGACAGAAACCAATACAGGAGAACATGGACCCTGGTAATAGAGCGCAGTTGCATAAAGCACGCCAGTTACTTACTTTGAAAATACAAGTGCTGTAATTTCAGACATACAAACGTAACAAATATCCACATTTACAAACATTATTTGCTTGCCAAAGCAGCATAATCTGCAATTAAATACAGTGTTAGAACAGAGCTGAGACATGGAAATGGTTTACTGAAGAACTGATTTTGGGGTCCCCAATTCAAGAGAGACAGGGATCTACTGGAGAGAGCCCAACAGAGGCTACAAGGATGATTAAGGGACTGGAATCTCTCTCCTATGAAGAAAGGCTGAGAGAATTATGGCTGTTTAGTCTAGAGAAGAGAAGGCTGAAAGGGGATCTTATTACTGTCTATAAATATCCGAAGGGTGGGTGTCAAGTGGAAGGGGCCTGTCTCTTTTCATGGTGCCCTGGGATAGGACGAGAGGTAACAGCCACAAGCTGAAACACGGGAAGTTCCACCTCAACGTGAGGAAAAACATCTTCCTTGTGACAGAGCCTGGCACAGGCTGCCCAGAGAGGTTGTGGAGTCTCCTTCTCTGGAGTCTTTCAAGACCTGCCTGGGTGTGTTCCTGTGTGGCCTGCCCTGGGGGTTCCTGTGTTGGCAGGGGGGTTGGACTTGGTGATCCTCCCAACCCCTAACGTTCTATGATAAATTCCTGCATAGCTGTCAAGGAAGACAGACAGCCAGGCCAGAGGCAGATGCTCAGCATTAAAGAACAGAAATACATCTTCAACTGCGTTTATGAACGTGGTGAGTTTGGTGTCACAGGCAAAACGGACGGGTCAGTGTTGTGGGTGACTCTCTACTGAGGGGGGCAGAGGGGCCAATGCGCCATCCTGCCCCACTGCACAGGGACGGCTGCTGCCTCCCCGGGGCACGGGTTAGGGATGTGGTGGACAAACTGCCTGCCCTGTAAACCCATCTGCTTATTGCCCTCTTTTAGTGTTTCAGGTGGGTAGTGATGAGGGGGGTAGAAGGAGCCCAAAATCAATTAAAAGGCATTTCAGAGCCTTGGGAAAGCTGCTTAAGGGATGGGAAATGCAAGTTGTGTTCTCTGTCCCTTCAGTGCCAGTCATGAATGGGAAACTAATAGGAAAAGACAAGAGGTCAGCTCATGGCTCTGGGACTGGTTATCACCAGGGCTTTGGGTTTTTTGATCATGGGCTGCTCTACGAGATGCCTGGCCTGCTGGTGGCTGCTGGGACGCGCCTGTCCCAGAGGGGGAAAAGGATTCTGGGGCTGGAGTTGGTGGGACTCGTGACACGGCTTTAAACTAGATATGAAGGGGAGGGGGATAAAACCAGGCTCAATAGGGATGGGCCTAAGAAAAGCCTTCAGTCTACTGTCCTAACCAAGGTGATTAATGGTGGAACGTGGTCAGTAACAGCACAGGGCTCACTAACAGGTTAGGAACTGTGGAAGCGGACAGGAAACCACAACTGAAGGGGGAAGGGAATAAAACCCGGCCCACCAGTAATGAACCTTGGGGTAAAGGACAAAGGATGGGGGTTACACTAGAATTGAAGGGGGAGGGGGACAAAGCCAGTACCACCAGGGATAGTCCTTGGGGAGACATAGCAGTGTTTCAGGCGGTATCTGTGCCTCGGATCAAGTGCATGGCTGCCAATGCCTGTAGCGTGGGCAATAAACAGGAGGAGTTAGAAGCTGTTGTGCACCAGGGCAATCATGATATAAATGCCATCACAGGAATGGGGTGGGATGATCTGCATGGCTGGAGTGCTGCAGTGGATGGCTACAGGCCCTTTAGAAGGGACAGACAAGG
>JANIJG010012751.1:0-18566 GCA_024611175.1 Megaceryle torquata | reverse complement strand
GTCCAACCCCCCTGCCAGAGCAGGGTCACCCAGGGCAGCCCACACAGGAACAGAGCCAGGTGGGTTTTGAAAGTCTCTACAGAAGGAGACCACAACCTCTCTGGGAAGCCTGTTCCAGGGCTCTGGCACCCTCAACAGTAAAGTTTTTCCTCGCTGGGTTCCAGTTTGTGCCTGTTGCCCTATCATCAGGCACCACTGAAAAGGGACTGGCCCCTTCTACTTGACACCCACCCCTCAGATATTTGTAAACATTAGTAAGATCCCCTCTCAAGTCTTCTCCAAGCTGAACAGCCCCAGATCTCCCAGCCTTTCCCTGTGTGAGAGATGTTCCAGTCCCTTCATCATCCTCACAGCCTCCCTTGGACTCTCTCTAATATATCCCTGTCCCTCTTGAACTGGGGAGCGCCAAACTGGTCACAATACTCCAGATGTGGTCTCACCAGTGCAGAGTAGAGGGGGAGAAGAACCTCGCTCAACCTGCTGGCCACACGCTTCTTTATGCACCCCAGGAGGCTTTCCTGGCCACAAGGGCAATTTTAATAGTTCCTGAGTTTTATCAGAAGACCCATTTTGTAAGCCCAGCTGGCTCGTCTGCGGCTGTCTAAGCAATGCTAATATGGTGCTTTCAAATGTTAGTGGAAGTGGGAAAGGTAAACAACTTTCAAACCATATAATGATCACAGTTTTGCAGAGTTGATAACAATCTGAAAGCCCTCATTGATTCACCAATCTGGACAGCTGGCTAAATTGAACAATTATTTTGTAGGGAGCGTGTACACTATCTACTCTGTGAAACCCACTGCGGACAACAGATACTTGTTCTTCATCTTACCAGACGTATTTAAAATTCTGAAGTAGTATCACTGCAATCTCAAATGTGGTGTACAGCAGTAAAAAATAGCTTGACTTGGTTTGTTTTTTTTTTTTTTGTTTTTTTTTTTTTTTTTTAAGAAATCAGTTTAACTGATCAAATTACATATAAAGGGGCATAGTTTTATCAGAAACGTATTATTAGACATTTGGCATTTCCAGATCAGATACCGACACGATTCGCACACCGAGGCTTTTCAGCTTTCTGATGAAAAAGACCAGAGATTATTTGGCTCTCTACTACACCAAGACAGACAGTGCTCGCTGTTAGATCATACGGTTGGACTGGACACTTTAAACACATCCTGCCAGTTCAGCAGTCAGCAATTATTGCATTTTAAGTTTCCATTGACAAGTCTGTGGGAGGAAAAATCAGACAGGACTCGCAGTGCGCCGTGCCAACAGAATTAAGATAAGTAACTACTCCAACACTTCTAATATGTATTCCTCTAAATTAATACTTAGTGTCTGCATGATGCAGCTGCTGAAATTTCTCTTGGAAAAAAACAACCCAGCACCCTACAAACAGAAACTCCAAAGACTGTACCAAAGTTTCTGTGTCAAGGTCCTGTTTTGAGCCCTTTTTCAACAGCACCAGTAACACAGAAGTGTCAGAAACATACCATGCAGGAGTCCAAAGAGGAAAACACTTTGAACGCTGGGAGAACGCCGGTATTTACGCGTTGAGCGCAATGCAATTCTTGCAGCTCTCTGTTTAGAGTATCTGTTGTGATGTGCATCAGACAGGGGGGAAGGCTCTGCCTCCCACTGTCATCACACCTGCGCACAGCCCTGCACCATGGAAGCATCAACACTGTAAAAACACAGACCAGTGGATGTGATGCTGATCGTTGTGGCTGATGTTCCTGTCAGTTCCTGAAAATCAGTGCTGCTTGCCCATGGCCATGATAGGTGGTATTCATCCAGGAAATGGGGGAGGGAGATTAAAATAAATGTATTCTGTAAAAAATAGCAGTAGGAATGTAGGTACTCAGGTAGGTAAGCTTATTCTTATTTTCCAACTGGTTTCAACTAATTCTTTAACGAACATTAATTCCAAACGTAGATGATGGGAAGCACTACCAGATAACTTAGGAATGTATGATATCTGTGCTTAGTGGCTTCAATTACGATCAGATATTTGGCTTAAGCTTTGCAAAAAAAGCCTGATCCATATCCTAAACAATGTTTAATCTTACAAGAGAATATGCAGTGGACTACAGCAGAAGGATAAAAAGAACAGCAAGCGTGCACCTGCATATAAACCATATGCACTCAGATGTGATGCTTTAGCATAGTTTAGCAAATGCCTATCTAACAAATACTTACTCTCTCATGACACTACTTGTCTACCCATCATCTGTTAACCTACACTGGGCATCACAAAGCAAATAAGGTATGACTTTGTAGTTGTCCCATGTGTATCTGGATAAGACTGAAAAAACCCCAGAGATATAGGAGATCTAGAACTTGCAGTTCCTCACTTATTAAATATCAGGAACTTACATATGACACAGTGAAGAAAGGACAGCCTGTAGCATGACTAACAGGAAAACACTGCAGGGGGAATACTGAAGGAGGTTTACTAAAGAATTGAGGGTGAGGGAGCACTGGGGCAGGCTGCACGGAGAGGTTGTGAAGTCTCCTCCTCTGGAGAATTGAAAAACCTGCCTGGATGCCATCCTGGACAACCAGCTGCTTTAGCAGGGGGGTTGGACTTGGTGATTTCCAGAATTCCCTTCCAACCCCCACCCTTCTGTGGTTCTGTAAAGAAGAGATGACTCATAGTTAGAAAGATGGTATAAGAAGATAATCATTGAAGATTTTGACTTGTCCAGAGCAAGGAGATAAACAGAAAGAAAGCTGGATGAAAAACAGATGTTTGCTTTTGCAAGCAAATCTAAAATTAAGAAGGTTAAAAAAAAAAGTTTGGTGTGTGATTTTTACACTCTTTTTATTTTTAATAAATATTGAGCAGTTGGAATGAAGTAAACAAACAGAAATTTCTAAATGGAAAGTAACTGTGATTAAAAAACCCCCATGTAATATATTATTTTCAAAAGTTGAAAAGCTTAAAAAAAATTTTGCTTTTACAAAGCAATAAAAGACACAAGGACCTAAAATACTTTTAGATAGTACAGTGAGAAAAAGTAAAAATCAGAGATGTTTCTAAGGAAGAAATGGTAACACCTGCATGTGAGCTGCGTAGCTGCAGCTAAGCAAAGAGAGCATCTGGCTTACAGACCTACATGTCGGAGTAGATGGCCACACTACAGTCAGTGAAGAGCTTTATATTGTCACTGCAATCAGAGGGACTGAGCGCTACGACTGAGCAGGAACAAGTTACAGAGAGACTCGGAGGTAAAGCTGAAGTGGTTATAAAGGAAGGGAACAGCAACGGGGTTCGGGAAAAGCTCAAAGGGAAATGGGCACCCACAAAGAGCAGCCAGAAAGATACAGGAGATAGGAGTCACAAAGTTTTCAATTACATCACATTTCCTTATTATTGTCAAAGACAATAATGAACAATACAAGAATATTGTACAGCTTTGCACTTTTGGCAGAGAATTGCTGACTTATTTCAGTGAAAAACTCTCTAAGGAATCCTCATGTAATTAAATCTAACAACGACTTTGCTTATCGTATATATACAGAAATAGAAAACCTAAATACAGAACGTAAAAACCACCGAGGCGTTAGCCAGAGTTACTCTACTGCATCATACGGGGGGTGGCATTACGTTGTAGATCTGGGGTTTTGTTGTGGGGAGGTTTTTGGAGGAGTTGTATTTGTTGTTGTGCGTTTGATTTGTTGTGGTGTTTATTTTTCTTTCTTTCGAAGAGCTGTTTACGGACAAACCAGTGTGGAATCTGCGGAAGGGAGAATCTGAAAGACACGAGACAAAACAAAGTTCCCGATGGGGTGGTACTTTCTCAAACACTCTCCTTAAGGGATTGTTCCTGTCGGTAAATCCAGTCAGCCTGTTACCTGATAGTTTATCTCTGGCCTCGACACTTTTATAATTAGGTGGTTATCTACACAACATCTACAATCAGAGAGGACGATCTCCAAAATAAAGGCCCAGAACTGACAAAGATTTAGCTATGCTAATTCACAGTTAGCAACAGTGATACAGTTCCTCGTATTTCAAGTGGATGTGCAGAAGCAGGGCCATGTTAACACCACCGATCAAATCTAGCTGCTAAAAGACAGCGCAGATATTTCACACTGCACAGTATCTGTCAGGAATCCCCCTTCACAACGCTGCAGCTCTTACGAGATTGTCTTTAAACTGCTTCTGAACAAAAGCCATGCTCAGAGAGGTCAGTCTGACTCCTGCTGTACCTGAGGGGAAAGGGAAGGTATTCTTTTTCATTTACAAGTCAGTGTGTGATTTTAAGATAACACTTAACGCCAGGTGAAGAGATTCCAAAATTTCCATGTGTTTTCTTCACTAAATCTTATATAGCTTAGTTAATATTTACTGGGAAAGAAACAACAAACAAAAGCACAGTCCCTCCTCACAGGAGGAGCACTTGGTTATCTGACTCTCAAAGTCAGAAGTCTTCTGATGGTACAGTTCAGGTTCACATACACTGCGCTCTAAAGGCACAAAGATGAAGAACAACCAAACCAAACAGATCCTCAATAGCTTGCTGAAATGCTGTATTGCTCTGGATGCAAGAAAGCTGGCGTGAACAGGCACATCCCAGTCTCTGTGAGACCCTTTGAAAGGTAAGAAACATAGAGCAGTCCAGTCAGGTCTTACTCAGCGGGAATGGCAGAATAAGTGAAAGTGAAGTGTATTACTAAATCATTTAGAACAAACAGCTATTATCAAAGTTGAACAAGTGATTTCTGTTACAAATCTGTACTTTGTATTCTATGGAAAAGGCATCTCAAAGTAGTACTATATAATCACACCCACTGGAATGTAAAGAGGCCAAAAATAAATTGATAGCTGTCCTGCAGGAACAATGCTATCTACACTGATTGACAAGCTTTCACCACTTCTGCTTGTCTTGGAAAAAAGAGCAGAACTCGCACTGCGCACAGTCCAGTGCTAATAATTCCCCATCTAACACAGCTGATTACGTATCCTACTAATTTAAAATCCAATTTAAATGTTGTCTTTCTAGAGAAGGTGCTATATGAAACTGCTTATAGCTGTTGCCTTTAAACAATTACACGGATGAATCGGCCACGAAACCACCGAGAAGCTATTCATATGACAGCATACAGATCTTTCAAATGACACCGAGAAGAAAAAATAATGCATCACAATTTTTCTTATGCAATTCATATGTCACCTTCTCATTATTTCTTCTGAACTTAAAATCCAGCAGATATAAGCTATTTAAGCCCTTAAAACTGCAAGTAACAATGGGAAAATGTTAACGTCCAACATTCCTGCATAGTCCCTTGGAAATTTCCAAAAGCAGCAGAAAATCCAGTGCAGGCTGCTAGGCTGGCTGCCATGGAAACAGACAGTACTGGGAAGAGGGCTGTTTCCTTTAAATTAAAAGCTGTTACACAGAAAGACTCCATTTCTTCCTGCCAGCTTAAAACAGCTTTTACGCAGCCAAGGTCTCTTAACATGTCGAGGTTGAAACACAGAGCAATAGATGTTACCAGCCATTCTAGCTGCAAGGAAGCAGCCTACAGGGTGTCAACTATTCTATTGTATCTTCAGTCTGAAGGAATTTGTAGCTAGTCATTTGGTGTCTATATTGGGCACTACAGCATTAAGACACACATATGAAGAGCAGGATGGTAGTGAAGTAGAAGAATTTTATCAGATGGTAGGTGGACTATACGAGTAATCTAAGCGGTTTAAGCTTTGTATTAGAATTCTGGACCAGCCTCACAGCACAGGGTGACAGTTACAGAACTGCAGAAATCAAGTACTTAACTCTGTGCCTTTCAGTTGTTACCCTTGCACCCCCAAACCCCATCTGCTTGGACTTAAAAGTTAAATGGCATTTTCTAAGCAGTGGAATTTACACCAAGTTAATTTTCCAGAGATACAAGTTTTGCTTTCTCCCGCATTGTGACTGTTTCTCCCTCCACTCTATATGGGGTGTTGTACTCTT
This sequence comes from Megaceryle torquata, assembly GCA_024611175.1. Lineage (NCBI taxonomy): Eukaryota > Metazoa > Chordata > Aves > Coraciiformes > Cerylidae > Megaceryle > Megaceryle torquata. Next base: position 12,603 of record JANIJG010012751.1, on the reverse strand, counting down.
AATTCATTAAATGCTGTATTGAGACAAAACCAATTCACCTTTTCAACTAATATTTGTTCTGCGAATAAACCAATTACATTAATAAACTGAATGTTTTGTATATTAAGTAGGAGAAAGAGCAAGTGAAACGCGAGGTATGTATTTCAGGAAGCTTATGGAATAGGGTAGGTAGCTCGTTTGCACCTGGCATTCCTCATTCCACATATGTCCAAAGTCAGAAATTTGGTAACGTAGCATCCTTTACATTTATAGGGCTTGTCAAAGAAGGGGGAGGGAAGAGCCATGAAAACATTTAGCTACCCGTAATTTGTTGGAAGTGATTCTAAATAGGTTGTGCAGCTTTCTAAAGATAAAACACATGTAAAATTCCAGCACTCCATCCTCAGGCTGGCGGAAGATGTGATAACTCAGTATGTTAAATACTCTCAACTTTAAAAAGCAATTCATCATTAAAGAAATCAGACATCATTAAAACATGAGTGAATATGGGTTCAGTCTTCAAAACTTCCAACTATGCCAGGGTAGCACTTCACAAAATGTTCTTTTTTCCATTGTTGTATAATGGGATAAGATTATAGCCAAAATAGTTCAGGGAATCCAAACAGCCCGATGCATACTTATTTTAAGCAATTATTCAGTCCTACTTTCACTTCAGCTTAGAATTGTTGTGGATGAATGTAAAGCATGTGAGCGGAGACTACCAAGGAGCATTTCAGATAATCTCTTCACAATTCTGGAGGGAAACCCTGCAGGACCTCCAAATCTTTTCAATTATACCACTGCGATTTAAAGCTTTCGCCTGTAAGCCAGTAATGATGCACACATAACACGTCTCCAGAAGTAACACTGTCATTCTGAAAGCAGAAAATGAGAAGCTAAATGGGATGAAAAGCTAGATAGAAAAGATAGCAAAATGTAAAGCTAACATTTAAAACAAAAATATAAAGCATAACAGTATCATTGGCCGAGAGGCTTAAATGACTTGGATGTAGGACAATCCGGATTGTATCCTATTGCTATGGAACACGTTGCTTAGAAACAAGCCAGAACACACACGAGCCGTCAAATGCGTTAGCGGAGTCTGCAGGGGTGACTAGATTTATACACGCATCGCAAGACCTCCACTTCTACCAGTTCCGTTTAGATTTTAAAACCAGAAAAACCATCTTGTGTAGAAGGCTTAAATAAACTAAAGCTTACATTTCAAGTATTCTGTAAGATTGCATACCCTGAGTATATCAATAATAACCACAGTTTCTAAATCTGCAGGTATTCCTCTGCTTAGTACAGTCTCTGACATGGTCTAGAGAGACCTTACTGGGGCCTTTCAGTACTTACAGGGGCCCATCAAAGACGAGGACAGACTTTTTGTCAGGGCCTGGTGTGATGAGACAAGGGGTGATGCTTTTAAACAAGAAGAGGGAGATTTAGACTAGAGAGATGGAAGACATTTTTTACACTCGGGGTTGAGAGAGCCTGGCCCAGGTTTACCCAGAAAGGTGTCAGAAGTCCCATCCCTGGAACTGTTCCAGGGGAGGTTGGCCGAGGCTCTGAGCACCCTGCTCTGGTTGCAGATGGCCCTGCTCCCTGCAGGGGGGTGGGGCCAGGTGAGCTTGAAAGGTCCCTTCCCACCCAAAGCAGTCTGGGATTTTCCATGCTTTACCTAGGCACAGCAGAGCCAGAAAACAAAATCATACCCAAGCAGATCCTCCAACTCATGAGACTACACCTTAGTTGAAAACAGCGAGGAAGGTGGATGTATATTAAGATGCACAATTGCAAACTGGGATGTAAGCAATGGCATTGTGTAAACTCTGCTACACAGACAACATCAGATCTCTGCAGATGCCTTCTCGGTGGATGAGTCAGATTGCGTAGTGACAGGGAAGCTGCTGCATTAAGAAGGACTCCGCATTAAAAGGCTAAGGTACATACACGTTTTCTTGGAAAGAAGCAGCCTCCAGCATAGCAACAGCACAGACAGGGGTTTCAGAGCGCGGTTTCATGAATCCACGCGATCTAAGCCAGGACCGACCGATGAAGAGACGATGGTTTCTTACTCCCTCCAAACCCCACTGCTTCTTTTGCATCGACACTGGCAAAGATGTGCCTCTCAACTCAGCGCTCCGGTCTGGCTGAAAACTGACGCTACTGAAATAGTCTTCAGTAAAACCTGTTCTCTGCTCTGCTTACTTCAGGGTTGCATAATTGCTAATGCCAACACAAGGCAGAGGCTGGCAGTAAGCACAGCAGGGCTGGGTGACACTACACCTGCACCTGGCAGCAGCACTCTTAAAACCTTTTATAAAACCTTCAAGAACTCTTGAACTTGCCATTACGAGTTTCCTTAGAACTCTTGGTTAGCCACTGTCTCCTCTAACTGTAGAGAGATCACATACAAAATCAAATGCATACATTATGGCCTCGCTCTACTGAAGTATTTCAGTATGTGTTTATGCCAGTGGCCTTACCGTGTATTTACTGTGCCGTTCAGTGCTACACTGAAGACAGTCGTGCAGAGTAAGCCCTTGTAAGACACAATTATCCCACTGTCATTAAAGACACTGTTTATGGCAGATACATCAAGTCAACCACAGGAGCCACTGAGTTTATAGTGCTCCCTTCATTAACTAAGATGACAGGAATAATACACTTTTTTTTCCCAGTATTTTTCTCATTATCTGTCTCAAGATACACATTGGATAGACTGCTTTAAAGACACCTCTGAACACCATATAACCATATATAAGTCCTAAATATAATAACCATATTATAAGTCCTAAAGCTTTTGTTTTATTAAAAAAAAACAAACAAAAAAAAACCCTAAAAAACACCCAAACCAAACCAATCAAACAAAAAAACCAACCACAAAACCCACCAAACAAAAAACAAACCCAACAAAAAACCCCAAACCACACCGCCCCCCCCCCCCCCCAAAGCAAACCTACTGAATCAACAGTAGACTCTTCATGTCTAACATGCCACTGCACAGAGAAATAGAGGTCAAGAGTATCACTGCTACTCAACGAAGCAGCATTAGCAGGCAATCTGTTAAATAAACAATTCCTACGCAGCATTGATTTGATTACAGGGGCGGGAAGAAGAAATTGTTTGTGACTAAATCAGGTAATCTATTAACTGGACAGCATGGGGACATTTCCATCGAATGCCTGAGAAATCCCTGTGCTTCACTTAACTTCACCCTGTATCCTGTTTCTAGCACTTGCCAGTCTCCAGTTCCTCACAAATCAGTAAAATTAAAAAGCAATAGAAATCCAGGAAAGAAATTATGTTTCAAGGTAACAGGAAAATTTCCTTCCTGGTTAGTTTTTCTGCCTCACAGTAATCAGCAGGCAACTGGTAACTTTGAAGCTCAGGTTAATACATGAAAAATAGGGTGCAAACCATCAGGGATCCAATCTCCTTTTAAATCTCACCCGAGACAGCACCATACTGATTGTTTCTCCAACTAAATAACGTGGCTCCCAGAGTTCTGCAGCCATACACCCTTGCAGAAGCTCATCAACCTTTACAGTAAGACAATTCAGGGTACAAGGCAAGACTTCCTAAATTCACTTCATTCCTCAGAAACCTTCTAATCTGCAGCCTAAGTAGATTCTTCATACATGCACTGTTGATAGGAACTTTTTCTTTCTAACTGTACACACAACGATGTCCTGATTTTCACTTCATTTTTAAACGGTTTGGTTTTTGAATTTTTAAACGTTTTAAACTTGACAATAGAAGTCAAAGCGCCAGGAATTCCTGAGAAAGCTGTTTAGCACTGTATGGTTACCCTCAGAGCCACAAAGCATTTCTGTTCCTTGCTCACGCAGAAGGTAATTTTGATAAAACAGATAGTAGTAAAAACTGTTTTCACAGAACAGACAAAAAGAAAAAGAACTGCACCTAACAGTTCTCATAAGGTACTCACTGCTGAAATAAGCACAGCGTGCTATCTCAGGATTGTTAGATTTATCAAATCTGTGCAAAATAAATGATGGAACAAAAGTTGTAGCACCTTCTAAATTACTTGACCTCTACATACTTCATCTGGGCTTGCCAACAGAATGCCATTTTTCATTTTGCAGTTTCAGCAATTATCACTGATCTCATTCCTAAGTATTTTTGTGTTCTAACAAAAAAAAGGGTTGATGATTCAGGTGGCAAAACCATTATCATCTGAATTAATGAAAAAAGAAAGAAAGAAAGAAAAGAGACAGAAAGCCTTAAGCTAATTTAGAATATAGTGTTCTGTAAAATAAGTGCTTTAATTTTATTTATAGGGTTATTTAAATAGGGTGAAATTAACAACTGTAATTGCATTTTATAAATACTACAAAATACCCAAACCACGTATTTAATAACATTATAAACTGAAAAGGTGCAACTGCACTTTAGCCTCTTCAGATGCAAACCAAGCAGGTTTGCAATGTTTTCAGTAATTCATTCTCTATACTACAAGAAAGAAAACGTTTGGTTTTTTCTAAGCTTTGGCAAGGCTGGACAAAGAGATCCTGTCGTCATTCACACTTTCTAAAAGAGGTTCATTATTTTAATTACTAGGTTGCCAGATTTGAGAGAGAGAAAAGGGTAAGCAATATTCTCTGGGGAAAAGAGAAAATGGAGAACAGGTACTAAAACAGAGAAAAGGGAGCAAAGGTAGTGACTGTGGAACACAACTGCATCTCTTACGCACTGAATAATTTCAACTCTGAAGTGTTCGTGAATATAGACAGGAAAAGTGTCCCATAATTGCAGGTTCTTCTGCTGTTCTGACCATCATTATTGCAATGTACATTCTTTCACCCACTTTCTACATAACTGACATATTCAAAGACAACTGATTGCCATGGTTACTTATTAGCTCACCTACACTCTCCACCATGACAGCTTTTCCCATCTTTCTCCCCTTTATTTCTTCTTGGCAGATGAGGTTAATTAGGATCCCCCCCCCCCAGTATGCTTATTGCTCTGTCCCTCTCAGCTTCCTTGCCTTGTGTCTTGGCTCCTGTTGCCCCACAGAGCTTTGGCAGTAGCAGTTTAACTGGGTCTGTGCAGTTACAAGGCAAACACCATTAAAAAGAAGCCAAGCTTGGCCCTTTTGCTTCAATCCGTCTTTTAAGGAGTACTTTCCTCCTGTAAAGGAAGGAGGACTGTTATGCCCTCAGCTACAGCCACATGCACGCTCAACTTGTTATCTGTATTTCAGTCAGTACGAAACCTTAGGTACCCGTACACTGTATAAAAATCAGTGTTTTCTCTGGCCTGAACTCAGCGCTACGTAAAGGGATTTTCTACAATAAGCTGTCAGTTGCTGAGTTCAATAATGGGTCTGGACTACATTTTTGCTATTTTAAACACTATTAAGATCTGAATTTAAAGACAAACAAGACCCTCAAACCCAGCATCTAAATTATGAGAAAGGCACAATCTCATGTAGAAGGGGAAAAACCAGCAGTCTTGCCACACCACCAGGGAAGAAACCTCTGTATCACCAGACAATCAGAGATATCTGGAGTAAAAGCCAAGGCAGAGAGAGCGCTGCGAAAGGAAAAGGAATTTTGTTTCCTAGGAATACAGTTTTGTTTCTGATTAGTTAAGAAGTTGGAGTTTGAGTCGTGAACTGCAAGAAAGCCTGGTATGTTAATATACACCAGTTAACAAACTATTCTGGGCTGGGCTGGCAGCTGACCTCAAGAGGTCTTCTTGTTCTCCTTAACACAGGACAGCTAGAAAAGCAGCTCCAGCTAGGAGTAAGACAATGTCCATGTCTCAGCAGTATGACTGCCACAGCCTAACAAATGCTACTTGAAAGGAAGCCGGTGTGGTACCATTTTTTCAGCTTTAAATAATGCTCTCACTATCCCCAGATTATTGCTATTTTACAAACTCATGCTCATGCATTGCAGCAATCTAATGCACAGTCTAGAAACGATTATTTATGGCGACATAATGTACTTGGAAAAGCATACATCTGGAAAGCAGAGTCAAATCTCATTTAAACTATGAGGGGAGAAAGGAATTCTAGAGAAAGACAGTAGCTGAAAAAGTACTGTTTGTGTAGCAATACATGGCTAAAGCTACATGTTTGTGGGGTTTTATTTTGAAGTGTTGCATTTAATGATGTTTATTTCCTTATACTTATTTCAATAGTGACATGTTGAGGCATTCTGTGCAGTATTTACAGGACAATTTCAGCGTACGTCATGAGTTCAGCTTTAAATGCTGCTCTGAAGAGTAATTAATCATTCTTTTAGCTTCATACTACAATTTATTTCAAGCTATTAAAATAACAATGATAATACATAAATGCCAAATTTCATTTTGAGGCATTTTTTTCAGAGGTAAAGCAATACGCCATTTAACGTACAAAAATTCCTCCTGACGTTCACATTACACCACAAATACTGGTGAACTGAATCTGTCCAGCACTTGTGCATTTTCTGTCCCCCAACCAGCAAGCGACTGACCTTCCTTGAGACTTTTCTGGCTGTTCACCTCAAGACATTCCTTCTCCTTCAGTGGCTTAACATCTGCAGGTAAAATCTCCGAAAAGCCCTGTTGCTGCTTCTTGGAGCTATCAATCATGATGAGAATCCTTTAGAATGGTAACATCCAGCATAGGAAAAAAAAAGAAGAAGAATTCTTCACCAAGCAGTACGCTGCTGCCCCAGGTCCTGTCTCTCAGTGAGCCAGCAACCGAGCCTTTCCGCAGCCGAAAGCGGCCATCACCCTTCGCTTGCTAGCTCGACCTGCGGAACGCTCAGTCTGCCTTGGAGCCTGCAACTCGCTTCGACAGCAGGCACAGAGCATGTGAAAGCAAACTCCCAAATCCCACCTCTCTTCCCAGACAACCACTCCCCCTTTTCCTCTTGTTACGCTTGCTTCCTCTGCACATTCGTGTTTCAATAACCGGCTTGATGGTCAATCATCTGACAAAGAGTGAGTCAAAAAGTTAAAAATAAATCCAGCAGTTGCTGAAGGAGCAGCATTTGCTGATACCCAAGACAAACTACCGCTGAGGACTCTCGCCGTTTTTCCTCTTCCTTCTCCCTTCCCCCACTACTCTGAACACTGCTGCAAGCAGCAGAAATACTCTATCTTTGCCTGACTGGCACATTCATTACTCATTAAGTTTCACCAGTAAGCAAATCTGCACCCTGGCATTTGAAAAAGTTATCCTGAGGAGCCTTCCCAGCCACCCCAGCCACAGGTCTTGTTTCAGAGACATTATTCTTTACTATATTCAGAGACATTTATTATTAACCCGAGGTAAGTGGGAAAAAATTATTATTTCCCTGTCTTTCCTTGTAGTAGAAGAGAGATTCCATTCCTTGCTGTAAACATCTAAACCCCAAGTATTGTATTATTGTCCTTTTTGCATTACAGTTCTACCTCTCATTATTCCCAGCAGTTTTCAAAGCATTTCCTCCCCCAGGTTCTGATCTGCCATTTTCTTAAGCATATCCCATTTATCTTACATGAGTCATCAGCTTCAGCGTCAACCCGGAAGATTTTGGGGAAATGGTTCCCCTCTAATTGTCTGGCCCTGGCCACGAGGGAAGAGCAGACTAGACTGCATTTCATGCACTTAGGGAAAATAGACTGTACATTATTTTAAGTAGTCACTACATGTCAACAAGTACCTCTAGCCAGTGCATTTTCCCTTCCCTTTGGCCTAAAAATTCTAGCTACCTATTTTCCACCCCTACTTCATATTGAAATCCTTCAGCTTGCAATCCTCCAGGACATCCCCACTCACAAAAACTGCTTCACTTTTATGACATCAGATTTGAAAAGATCTATACACAATACCAAACACCGTAGGCAGAACTTTTAAAAGTGGAAACTACTAAAGTCATCTTGCCTCTTCAGATCTTTCTATGAGACTTTGATTCATTACAGGCTCTTCACCCTAAAAGTACATTCCTGGGCAAACAACCGATACCATGGGGTGTGGGGCTGCAGGACACAGCCAGCAGGAGTTGAAAGCCTCTCCCTATTTTCCTACAGCTTGTAAAAGAGAAACCAAGATCTACTCAGAACTGCAAATTCAAGAGACATGAGCTTACTAGGGTGTATCTACTTCTTGACATCTAAGGAGCTGAAATGGCAAGCAAAATATCTTGCAGCATAAATGATTTGAGGCAGCTCTCCCAGCCTAAGGGTTGCTTGTTTGCGTGTAATCTGTATAAAAATTATCAGCTTCATTTTTTTTTTTCTTAAATACAAATTATAGACTATTCCAATACATCTGCTTTTGCAGTTATTTTTACTGGACACAAGAAAAAAATAATAATTACTGTGGAAGAACTCCGTTATAAATCAAATGAACCTGCTCACTGCCTGCAGCCAGAACACTTACTAAGCATAAGAAAAGAGAACTGTTGAAAAACTCCACATATTCAGAAAAAACCCCTCAAAAACTCAGAAAAAAACAGAACACAAATACACACTGCTTAAGAAACCTGCATGAAAATCTGACAACATCAATAAATGGAATTTTACACAGTTACAGATACACCAGATTATAACTTCACATTTTTCTTGTGCCAACAGAAAAGTTAACAGTTTGGATGGATTAATTATATTCTAACAATATGTCAAAACAGAAATGTTTTTTATGGGAAGGGTACAGTGCACTGGACAATTCTGGGTTTTTTGTTTTTTGTTTTTTTTTTTTTAATCGGTGCTTTGGTCTGAAGCAATTTCAAAATAATTCAGAGAACGCAGTATTGTGAAACTTAAAAAAATCATGTTAATAAGGAAGGGTGTAATTGAAGAACACGAGGATTAATACATTCTTCTTTCAAATGGCAGAGTTCTATCCATTTCCAGTGCTTTATATATATAAAGATGCTCATATAAGGTGCTCAAGTGAATGCTGGGTCACAGTAACAGCAGTTCAAGACTTCATGAACACTTCTCACCCGCTCAGAACGATGAGCTTTAGTAGCATAGAGCTCCTGCTCTCCACTCCTCCCGTTTCTTCCATGCTACCTGCTCCACAGCAGAATTTGCAGAAAATAATATGTTTATGCTCCAGCTATTTGGAGTCAAACCTAATATTTTGCTTCAAATTCACCTCCCAGTTCATCAGAAGCTAACATAGAGATAAGTATTCTAAAACACCTCTAAGAAACCTGATCAAAATCTCAACAGTAATTTGCAAATAACTTCAGGAATCACAGAATCTACGGAAAATAAGAACGACTAAATTCTTGTGCAGACTAGGAGAGATGGCCAAAATGTTGTGTATGTTCCATGTAACCAAACACTGTCTCTGCCAATAAACGCTATGCAGTATTGAATAGTTGGGGTGGGGGCAGGCATAACGTAAGAGGAAGAAAAGATACCGTAGAAGGAGGAAATAGTTTTTGTTCAGATGCAGTTGTACTGTGAATATTAATGCATGGACATTCTATCCAGGGAACAGTTTCTCTTAATCTCTGCACAAATAAGGAACATTTGTTCCCCAGGTCATGAAAAAAAGACTGACATTCCAAAATCATCTTGTTTTCCTAGCAGTTTGAATATACATTAATCCCAGCTCAACTGATAATTTGGATATACCCGTTACTGGAGTAATCAACAATGTGGTTTTACTGGTTTTAGTGATAAGGCTTTAAAGAGAATTTAAACACAATTTTTCAACATTTCTACTAGATTCTGAGATAGTGTCACAGGCACCTGGCGGCCCCTCACAACTGCCACTGTAACACGGGAAAGGTGCATGTTTTTCTGAGTGACTTGGTCACATTCTGAAGATCTGTGCTAGAAGGAACAGAACCACTGTTAGCTGGTTAGCACGTGCTAACTAACAAGACTCTGTTGTTCAGAAGCGTCTTCCAAGCAAAGCAGGTCCCATGTGCACCAAGGCAACGTGCCTCCTCCTGATCCCCAGCGAGACAATCCACCTGCCATTTAAGAGCACTCTCTTCCCTGATGGACAAAGCAAATTTGGAACTCTTCTCCCATTGTTTATGTTTTTGCCTTTGACTGCCAATGCCCCATACCTATTTCCGAGATTTACTCATGCACTTTCAAGAATCTGAGAGCAACTTTTTAAGCCTTTAGAAAATAGCAGAAGCCCTGTCATCAGGTACCAACACCACGCTGTTCCTTTAAACATAATTCCCATGTTTGGATAGCATCTGTCTTGAAGGTCATGGTTTTGACGGATAAAAACTGCTTGGTACAGCAGTTACTTTGTTGGCTTTAAAGGATGCTAATTCCACAATTATCTTAGAAGAACTGGTGAAAGACTTTAAGGGTGGGAGCTTAAATACTTTCCCATTCAAATTGCTCACTTTGTCCTGTATTTCACAAAAGTGTTAGTGAAACTTTGTTCTTTGACTACTCTGATGCCTTTGTTTCAGCAGTTACATACTAAATAGAACGCAACACAGAAATAAAAATATATAGAAAGAAGCCTGGGTCCTTCAGTTCCACTCAGCTTTAAATACATTTGTACATTTGTTCAGTTTCTAAAAGGCATCTGCAATTTGGATTATCATTTGAAATGACATTGAGATGACATTGATAAAAATCAGGCCCCAAACCTTTTTCAAATGGCTACGTTTTCATCTTGCCTTTCTGTTGCTGCGCACTTCAATACACGAAGAACTGTGTATCGGAATAAAGACAACTGCTCACTTCCAATGTGGACATTATAGATGTATAACCTCTCTGATCTGAACACGTACTTGTTTCCAAAGAGCTGTTATGAACAGTACAAAGAGCTAAATGACACTGAGGATCACACAGACACCCATAATGAGCTAGAGACAAAACGGTGGCTGAAGCGAAGCACTGGTTTCTATCAAACAACAAAGCCTAAGTATCTCTCTTCAGCTAAATGAAAATCTTAAGTGGTGGATGTTGCATCTTTGTTTAAATCTGACCGCAAACAGCATCAGTGTGTTAAAATCAGAAGCTGAAGTAAAAGATACACAAGTATTTTGTTTAAATAAGAAGTAAATCTGCTGGAATTCACGTCATCTTCAGAGGGCAGTAGTACCTCCCATTTTAACTTCAACTTTTCAGAGTTCTATATATTGTATACGAGTAGGTGAAATGAACAAAAAAGACTTCAGAGTGGAACATCCCTGTCTGTTCCATCAACCAGAATTCCATAACATCTCACTTAATAGCAACAGATTTCACAAGTTTTTCATGAACATGTTTGCTTTTAAATTCAAGGTTTTTCCTTTCCATCCTCCTGCAACAGACATTCAAGTCTTCTGCCAACCTTCAGCCTACAGAAAAAGCATTACTGAAGAAGAGTAAAGTGCCTAACAGATACTGACCAAACCCCACAATGCACAGGAGGAAACAGCGCAGCAAGATTGCGCCCTCCACAGCGCCTGCTTGACTGCTATTCAGAGGAGCCCCTCATCTTTAAGCATCAGTGATCTCGTGATGGGGGTCACTGACCGTGAGCAACTTCACAACCTCATTACACATGAAGCAGCTAAGCAACAACTGCTTTAAAGGTACATTCCAACTCTTCACGTTGTATGGAGCCTATTCCTTTACGATCCTTGAGAAACCCCCAAGCCCTGCAGAAGAATTTAAACCCTAGACATTAAAAAACCACCCTCTCCAAATGAACAAACAGAAAAACAAAACCAAAAGGAGAACAGTCTCAGGTATTTAATCAATTTCACTACCACAAGATTTTTGAAGCGGGAAAAAGCTTAAATACTCACACATTTATTTCCTCTTGGCTTTACACATACCTCGATCAACTCTGTGGCCCTTTGTACTGCGTTAGGATAATCCAGTTCATCATGGTGTATGGTTTCCTCACAGAGGAAAACAGTGCTCTGACTCCACAACCAAAACCACGCGTTTAAACGATCCCTGTTATAATTTATTCTATTACTCTGAAGTAACATTCTTCCTGTTTAAACTGTTAGCTTCAGGGGTTTCGTTGGGGTTTTTTTCATTTGTTCCCCCTGCTCCCAGTTGCCAATTACAATAGATTCCTATTCTGCCTCCTCGTTTTGTTAACAAAACAGAAACAAACTCTACACCAGTACAGGAGTTCTTCCCTTTGAACTCATAAAGCATTTGTCAAACAACTCAGCAGTAAATCCTGTACAAAAAGTCTTATGCTTGTACTTAAATATACAAAATCCAAGACATTAAAGTCTCTCATCTTCATATTCTTTTGGTAGTAAAACATCAGGTATATCTTTTGAAGTGTTTTTTCAAAAAAGTCAAATGAAAAATTTGAGTAACTTTTGAAATAGTATTGTCTACTGTGCTGTGACTAAGGAATTACCTCAGAAGAACAGGTGACTTCTGCCTCTATTTTCCACCACCACTGTGGTAACAAAGACCCAAACAACCCTAATAATAGTCACCAGCTACCTCAGCCACTCTTCCCAGAAAAATCCCAAATACTTACAGTGATATAAAATGTGTAAGTCTGCATGTACTACTTCTCTTATTCCAAGAAAATCCACAGAAATTCCTTGTGTGGAAGGCCATGCTTTGGCACTGTTCACTGTTTAAGTGAAAATTCCCTACCCTTCAGCCTTGCCCATACAGAAACACTTTAAAATTTTATATATAAAATACATAAATATGGAT
>JANIJG010012750.1:0-17653 GCA_024611175.1 Megaceryle torquata | reverse complement strand
TGGAACAGCTCTGCTACGGAGACAGGCTGAGGGAGCTGGGCTTGTTCAGCCTGGAGAAGAGAAGGCTCCGGGGAGACCTCATAGTGACCTTCCAGTGCCTGAAGGGGCTCCAGGAAGGCTGGAGAGGGACTGTTCCCAAAGGCCCGGAGTGACAGGACGAGGGGCAATGGTTTTAAACTAGAGAAGGGCAGATTTAGATTGGATGTCAGGAACAAGTTGTTTCCCATGAGGGCAGTGAAACACTGGAACAGGTTGCCCAGGGAGGGAGTTGAGGCCCCATCCCTGGAGACATTCAAGGTGAGGCTCGACAAGGCTCTGAGCAACCTGCTCTAGTTGAGGATGTCCCTGCTCACTGCAGGGGTGTCAGAATAGATGATCTTTAGATGTCCCTTCCAGCCCAAACCATTCTATGACATTCCACCATCCTGAACTCCCTTTCTCCCCATTACATTACTAGATTAACAACAAAAAGTTCTACACAAATGTGTTTAGCAAATTTGCTGGCACATCCGCTGAAAGCCCATAAAGCACACATACTGCTAGGCTTGACGTCAAGAGGTTATACATCAATTCAACACAGAAAACAACTGAAGGACTCTGACATCAGACAGAAAGGTCCGTCAGGAAATTAGCAGCTTGGTTGCAGCCACCTGCATGGCTGAAGATGACACTAGCATCTGTGGACAGCATGCGTGCTGACACAATATGGGGGGAAGGTGGGCTCTTAACCTGCCTATCTAACAGGATTTCTACTTGAAAGCAGTTTTCTGTCTCTGGCTAACTCAGCTGCTATCTATGAATATTTCAACTCATTAAAAATACATCACCTCTACCCTGCGCTTACGGCTTTGCAGGCCTGCCTGAAGCATGCGAACAAGCGACCTAAGTTATCTGAAGAATTGCAAGAACAATGATTTGAGGGCAGACAGCTTTGGGTTATTTTCTGTGGATATTTTCTGGGTGTACTTGGGTCATTCACACAATGAGTCTGATAAACTATGTCTTCCTATAAGTTTTGTGCGCTGACTTTACTTTCTGGTGCCTTGATAGCTTTTCTTTTTGAAGAGTAGTTGTCAAAACTATGATTCTTCTGGGATCTCTATCCCAGGCCAAACCATCTCAGCATCTCTCTTGGTCACCACATCATCATCACTTTCACTCACTCCAACTCATCTCTATTATGACTGTCTCTTACGGCTAGATCCTGGGCTTCTTATCAAACCTCAGCAGCCCCTTCTTTCTTTAGTTTCTTTTCTCAGCCATCTTGTACAGTCACTCCTTGATGTGCTGTCTCTCTCTATTACTATTACTCAGCTCAAAGGATTCTTGGGCTCCTTACTTAGTCAGTCTTTGTATATGCACCTGTAGAGTAATTTTCTGCGAGCCGTACAGCCCAAATTACCAGAAAGGAAAAAATGTGAAGTACACTAGGAAGATATGAATGGCAGCTCTACTGTGGATTAATTCACTTATAATGGGGTTCATCAGAACTGAAAGCTAAATGCATAACTTAAGAAAGAAATTTAGTAGAACAGGATGAAAAAGAAGAGATATTTTATGTTGTATTAAAAAGATCCTACACATCCTCTACATTTAACATATTCATTTCAAAATGCTGGCGATTCTATAAGACATTGTACAACATTGAGCTCAAGAGTAGAAACATGCTATTAACATGAGGAAACGCCGTTGAGAAAGTCATTCAGATGCTTCAATAATTTAATAGATATGTATGATATCGCTCTTTTCCATCCCCTCACTTTTACATTAGCATATACCCAATTGCTTCACCTCGCAAGACAGACAGTGGGTCAGAGACTGAAAGTGAAAGCTATCTAGTTTCAAAAGTATCTGCTACTCCCTTACGATTTTTGTCTTTTATTCTTCTAGGCAGATAATTAAAACAGCTTCATGCAATAAAATTGGCAGTCAGCTTGCACAACAAAAGATAAATCACCCCTGTTACATCCTAACACGTTATAAAGACACAAGTGGTACAGAAATATACCAAAGCAATGGCATAGGAACAACTGGCTGACTGAGATCCCCACAGTTCTTCAGGTAACTTTTTATCCAACAGTATAATTTATTTAGCCATGCTATTCCTTTCGTTAGAGGTTCAATGTTTGTTCTTAAGCACTGTCACACTGAAGGAGTTCTATAAAATACCACTAGTCTTGATCTTTCATTAACTTTGTTTTACTACTTCTACTTTCTGGGACTGATAAATTCAGCTTGTACTGAGTGTTTGTTTCAGTCCTACCTGTGTAATACCTTTATTTTATTTTATTTTATATATTATTTTTATTTTTTCAGCTACTAGTTTGTGTTTCTTTATTATGCTTCTGAAAGCACTTTTTTTTTTCCCCTAAAAATAATTTAAAAAAAACAAACCCAAGGATTTATTTTGATATGATAAGTTTCTTCATTTCAAGCCAGCCAATGAAAAGAAGTAGCTGCTGCAACTGGTTGTGTATAAACAGTTATAAAAAAGTGGCGAAATCCTGATTAAAAAAAAAGCAACATATCAAGAGCAGACGTGTGCTAAAGAGCACCCTTAAAACCCTTGCAGTTGTTGACTCACTATGAACAGAAAAAAGATTTCTGTCTTCCCCCCACCCAATTCCTGTCTTTCCCAGCTTTGTTCTCTCCTAAAATAATTTCCTCCTTCACTCTGGCCACAATGGGTGCTGCTAGAGGGGAGCAAAGAGCTGAGGATTGCTTTATGTCTTCATTGAGATCAGTGGGCTACTGAGGAATTTAAGAGAGGAAGGGAACCCTCTCTTCAAAATGGTGAGGAATCATTTCTTTCTGGCAACAAGCCAGGCAGCAAGCTCAGATGGATTAAGAAGCAGGGTCCCCATCTGTAGTTCCAGCCTATGCTATCACAGCAAAGCCCCCGCTTTCTGGGCTCCTTCAGCAGGCAAAAACAAATGGCAGAGGCAGGGGCACCGAGGGACCCGTGATCACCCCAAATTATGGAAGTGGAGAAGAAAGGGAAGAGAATTCCACAGATAATCCAGAAGAGTGGAGAATATCCACAATACATGGCTGCCTCACTGTCATCATCTCCTTCAGCCTACAGAAGATTTTAGTTAGCTAAATACCAACATCCCAGGACCAGCTTGCTCCGGGATTCAATGACCCACTGACAACAACAGCTGCATTCCAAGCGTGAGTGAAACGTACTTCTCCGTACTGTTTAATAAGCCTGACTTTTTACAACTGACCTGCTGAAAGGTCCCTGGGTGCTGTGCCCATTAGTCTGCAGACAACATACTCAAAACACCTCTGCTGCCAGCAGAGAGCTGTCCCTCTGCACTTGCACAGTACAGTGACAGCTACACGGCTGCTCGTTCACAACTGCAGCAGTCCTGGGGCAACCATTACTTCATATCGTGTCACAGAAAAACCATAAATAAATGGGATAGATAGGATATGGCAAACGGGTCAATGAGGTTCCAGTGCAGAGTTACAGAGGTTAGAGTGACATCTGCTTAGCTATCACCTATGGAACCGTTTCATACTATAGCATAAATACATATACTAGAGGGTAAATAACACAATGAATAATGGAAGATTTCTGTAGTGCAGATACAAAGAAAAGGCCATTAGGTACTTAGGCACACCTAACATACCTGATAGTGTATAGATGCTTTTTGCTCCCAGTTTCAAATGGGCAGGTAACCACATCCCCAAATTTTTAACGATTGCTCCTCATATGCCTCCTCGTGGGCAGAATGAGGAATACAGCCAACAACTAAATAAGCAGGAGCTAAAAAAAAAAAAAAAAAAAAGTTACATTTCTACTGTTGGAGGAGATCCACGACTGCAGGAGGGCATTTGGCTACTCAGGCAAGCCGTGGCAGAGGAACAGAGCAGGTGCTGCTCTGCACACCAGCTGACAGTCACTCCCTGCAGGGCGCTCAGCCTGGCACCTCCAACAAACACCAAGATCTTACATGCTCAGAAATAAGACTCACTGGAGCACGAGGCCTCTCTACCATGTTAGAACACTTTTAAGTGGTTCCCAATTCCCAGTAACGGCAGATAGGGCTGCCTTAGGCTCACAGCCTTGTGAGTTTGGTGGGCCTGAATCCTATGCCTGCTGCCTTTACGTGAAGGTTTTTGAGAAATACTGACAAGTAAAGCCAACAGAATTTTGAGCGATGTCTGCCATATTAGCCTTCTGCTGTCTACATTAAGGGGTGGAATAAAGGAGGAAGGGGAAAATGCAGAAAGTTGCAAAGACCTTTCTTTTTTTCTATACAAATCTATTTTTTCTATAACTTTTAATGAGTTTTAAATAAACCTGTTATCAACGGGCATAATATGTGAATTAATGCAGAGCACTAGAATGAAATGTAAAATGTGTTCAAAAAGATAAAACAGGGCAGTGTTATTGGCTGTCACTTGTTTCACTGAAATACTGCATTCCTTCTACAGTACCATCAAAGCTCATCTTCTCATTACTTTTTATTTGCTTTACTTCCCTATAATACATTTACATAAAGAATAAAACGTCATAATTTTATGCACTGTGAATGGGACCTAGATAACAAGGCAGGGAGAATGCCTTTGCACTTCATAAAGGAGAGTTCAAAAAAGATGTCTCTGAAGGACGACGTTTACTGTAGAATACATTTATCAAAAACATAATCAAAACAGTATCACGTCCAATAGGAGAGCAGTTCTGGGAGATCATCTGGGCTCCGGGCCAGATTTCATCTCATTCACTCTGATGAAATCCAGAGCAATCCAATTTAAGTAATTTTTTTAGTTAAACACCTTACCCACAATGAAAATCTTGTTCAGAGGTACAAGTTTTCCACTAAAATATATTTTCTTTCCCCTGTGAAATATATTTTCTTTCCCCATCTACCAAAGATGACACTAAATGTAATAGTAAAGCCCAGTACTGTTCTTAGCTAGATAACCAAACTGGCATCCTATTTAAGTACCTTCTTAAATGAAGATGACACTCTCTCCCTAAAAAATATCTACTACCCCAGAATGAGGTGCAATACATTGGGTACATAGGATTACAAAAATTACCAACAGTTTTCAACAACGCTGTGCATCATCAGTTGTAACTTCAACGGTAATTTTACAAGATGGTGAAAATAATGCAATGGTAATTACAGTAATGGTAATTATAATAATACAGTGGTAATTTTACAAGATGGTGATAATGATGCGACCACAATCACTTTAAATCTGCTTTGCAAAGTGTTCTATACAATCCTCAGTTATCCATCAGTTCCTTGGTTTGGCAATACATATGAAAGACAACGGTACAAGCGGACAACCTCGTTTATGGATCACTAATTGATTATTCATTAAACAAAAAAGTACATCCATCTGAATTACTCACCTTCCTTTTTGTAGGATGGAGATGTCCATTTGGGAAAGATGGGAATCCAAATGCTACTCCACAGTCCTAGGCATGAGAAAATGAATAGTGACATAAGTTTTATTTTACATTCTCATAAACGCTTAAAACTCCACTGTCTCAAATGTGTATAAGGCATCCTGACAACAGAAGCTTTTTAGCTTATTTCAGAGCATTGTGACAGAGGTCTTGAAAGATTAAAAGGGCTGAATTTTGTTAGCACTTCGCATCATGCCTGTGGACAACACTGCACTCTGCATCAGAAGAGATTTTGAGAAAAGGCTTCCCACTTCGAAGAGTTGCATGTAGTAGATGAATTACACACTAATTAATATTGTGAGAGATGAGATACATATGAGGCTTGTTTTCTTCACTTGTTTCTAAAAGCCACTATTAGCCACACATCAAAACAGACCCATACTAGACTGTACATTGTGATCAATACATAGCTATCAACTCTCAACTGTGTCTCTGTATTTGCTATTTCAAGCACAGCTGGTTTGATTCCTTCTTTTTCCCAGAGATGCTGTCAAGACAGTAAACCATTCTCATTTGGATTAGTGGCTACTGGCTTAAAAATATTCTCTGTATATGCCAGGAGATCATTTGCATTCATGGCTACCGTTGAAGATAACACAGCAAAATTAATAAGAAACTCCACAAGGTCATTTCTTCCCTCAACTCGGGGAATTTTAAAGATCGCAAATTGAAAATGATACTTGATCTAGGGTCAGAAGGTGCTGAATAGCAGATCTTAGGAGTCAAAAGTCTTCAAGTCAACTTCAGATGAGTATGACTCTGCAAAAATTGAGGCTGCGGAAGTTAACACAAGTAAACTAAAAAAATTAATGCAATAAGCATGTAAGGGGAAGGGCTGGTTAAAACGTACATCCTTGATGAAATTCATAGGTACCAAGAGATGAAGAAGTAGCAGTTCTGTCAATGTTCTGTTATTAGTGAAGGGTGGGGGGGGTTTTGAATAAAAAGCAGAAAACAAATCTTACTAGAGCAGAATGTTATCAAATGTAAAGTTTTCCTAAAACTACTTGATTGGATTTAATGTTCTTTCTCCCAGTGAAATCTCAAATGTAATTAATACGCTCTGAGGACCAAATAACTTTTTTCCACTTGTGGAACTACATATTTCTTGAGCTGATCTGCATAAAGACAGAATTCCCAGAGCTTGCCACTTCTATTTTTTGCTGCTTCTTCCTTTAGATGGCCGAGCTGTCAGGTCTGACTGCCTCATCAGACAACGAGGAAGGGCTGTAGTTACCGAGAGACCAATTCCTTTGAACCAGGTTCACAGAAGTCAGTGGTCCTAGCTGACACCACAGACAGACCAAGTGAATGCACTGATCAAGACAGTGGTCTTGAAAACCTTTCCCATTCACAATATAATGTGGTTTGGCTTTTGCAAATACCCCTACTTCATGGAAATATATCAATTTTCACAACATTTTAATTAGGTATTTAGATATTTGTGGCCATAGCTCTGTCGACTCATCTGGTAGAAGAAATTCAAACTGAACATTCGTTCAGATGAAATTTGGTTATGCAAGACCTGTGCACCATTTTGTTTCTGTTGCAGCACAGAGCTAATATACATCAGAAGACTAAAAGGTGCTATGCAACAGAACTGTCTTCAGGCCAACACGTGTATCTATGCCACCAAATTCGAAGGGAGGAAATGATATTAGAGTAGTTCTAACCTTGATTATCCAAGCTGCACGAAAATTATTTGGTACGACTAAGGTATTAAGCACTTTATTTAAAATATCTTCCTGAACAGACACTTTTATAATTTTCCAGGCTACTTTCTCAGCTTTGCTTATTTCCTTCTTCTCTCTGCTCCTTTAATTTCCCACTAGCATAGACACTTTGTACCTACCACAATGTGGCAGTTCAATTCACTAATGAGAATTCAGCTTTAATGCATTACCCTTTGCACTCCATAGCTGGGATTTAAATCCCAGCTGGATGTTCATATTCATGAAGAGACTGCAATTATTTCTGTATCTCTGTTGTACTAACGGGAGGACTTCACTTTCAGCAATGAGCAGAGAAGATGTAAATTTTCTCTGTGTGAGAATCTGAGATGGATAAATAAAATTCATTTGGATTCTCTCACCCATAGAATCCAGAAGAACGCTGCGTTCACTTCTAAAAGATGTACTGTAAGAATCTGCACAGGATTTCTCTGGGTTTTTACAATTAAGAGAAATATTCAGATGAACTTTTCCGTATACAACTCCTTGTATGTAATATTTTGCATGAGTATTGCTTTCTAGTGAAATTTCTGCAACATGGAACTTGGCTTGGTGGCAACGAGAGAGAGCTGTTCTGAAAGTATTGTGATGGTAAAACCTAGAGCCAAAAGGAGAGTCGATAGCCTGCATTTACTCTAGCTCATTGCTTCTAGATGTATCAAAACCAAGCTGTGGTTTAATTTTCAAATCTCTCAAAGCTAAGTGTAACCTGAAAATATAATTGGTAAATATTGAATGGATCATTTAATTAGAATGAGATTCTCAAGTTGAGAAATTGAGCTCTAACCGTAGCTGAATTATGTTAGTGCTATGCCTTCTACATCCTTTGGATCATGAAAGAGTTAAAGAAGCCTATAATGAAGCATGATGTAACTAACAGCTCAAATACAGAGCTGGTAATCACTCTGCATAAATCTGGAAAGAATCTGCCTTAACTATGCATCAAGCAGTGACTGGTAGGTAAGCAGCTTTTCATCAGAGATCTGATTGCCAACTTTTTGTACCCGATCCCTCACAAATTACCCTGTTACACGTCATTCCTTTAGCCTGTTAATACATAAAATGTACCTGCTTCATTTTGAGGAAGTTACACACTTTATACCGAGTCTCTATGGGCCTCATTTTATAAAAGGGAAAAATCACAGACCCTATATATTGCGTGTGGTGAGAAATTACAAACCTTCTGTTTCATTACAATATCCTTGTCAGAAAAACAGATCTGGGAGCAGAAGTACTCCAGCTATAGAAAGAACCCAGGGAATAAACCCAAAGAGGGCACCGGCAATTACTATGCCTAACACAAGAGCCAGTATCTTGTCAGAGCCTTGAATGTAAGTGATAAATTACATTAGGAGAGAGCTGAAAAATTGCCTTCTTAAAACACAGTGGTAACTGAAAGGGAGATGATCCTAACTAGATTAGATCTAAACACAACGCTCTTCTTTTTCATATTAATGATTGTGGCACAACACATCATTATGCCTATCATGTTTACCTGGCCAGAAATTTTCCATCTTTTTGCTGTTTAAAGTTAATAGCTGCAAAATATATTTTATTTGCTCTTCTCTGCCTACTATTTGCTTAGGTGACAGCCTCTTCAATATACGAGGGAGCTGAAAGGTTGCAGTGCTCTAAGCTTGTTTCAGGTATTCCACTTCCAAAAAGTTCAGTAGCAAAACACCCCATTGTCCTCCTCTCCCACTTGAGGTGCCACCATGGCTTGCTGGGCTTGACAGTTCGGTTTTCCTTCTCGTTAGAGAACCACCTGCCTTTCTGTTCTGCCTTTTATTTTTCACTGCAGAACTATGATTTTCACTTGGGCTGGTTACCAGGGTGACTCAGCAGAACATTTCTGCAGAATGTCCCTAAGACTCTAATACGAACTCTGATGTTATTTCCAATATATCCTTCTCAGCAGAACCACCTGACAGTTCCAAGATGGGAAAATGGCACTTGATCATCATTATACCATCCCTTACAGTGATGGACGAGCCCAAGCCAGAATCCCAAAGTGCCTGGTGGGTAACAGTCTGAGCTCCCCTCTAGAACTAGACCCTGCAGTTTGCAACCATTCAGAGTCCCAATAAGCCTTCTGCTAGTCTGTTATTTTCTGACTGAGGAAAAAAAAAACCCCAAACAAAACAAAACAAGAAAAGGATAACACTGATTTATTTATTTCTTTTTCACCACTATGGAGCACTGAATGATTATGCAAAGCACTGAATTTTCAGGGCAAAACCATAATGCTAGTGTTACAGGAAAATGTTACTGGTCAATTATGAGAGAAAAAACACGTATCCCAAATTCTGCTAACACATTCAACTCCATCCAATGGATATCTAAACAAAGATCTTCAAGTAGCACACTCACATACGTCCATGTGGCCACAGAGCCTCCTTTCCTCGCCCCGCCACGCCCAGCTTTGGTAAATCTGCCTAACATTATATATTTCATTATCAGAAACCATTAACCAAAAGCAAATAGAAATAAACAAACTATATCCTATGTGATGTGCGTGTGGGTGCGAGGGAGTTATTTTTAACACTAAGCTGCAAAATAGGATAGATTATTAAAAAATAGCACCCATTCTTCTGGTCCTTTGGAGTTCTGTTTCAGTGTTCTGCACAATAATTCAACCTCCCACCTTTAGAGCTTTATCAGAGCAGCTGAATAAGATAGCGTATTAAAGGAGCATTCTGTAGCTTATATAGTGCAAAATTACCTGAAAAATAGGAATGGTCATCTTTTTTTTTTTGTTGTTGTTTTCTGAAACAATTTTCATTAGGAAAGCCAACTGTTCTTAGAGAAAAGTCCCCAGGTACTTCAACATTCCCTTGGACTTGCTTTCTGAAATTGAAAGTTTAGGGTGTTGTGACTCTAATACAGTGAACAAAGTTCACAAACCAAGTTGTGACAAATTACGTAGATTATCGTAGACATAGGAAGCAATGAATCATTCAGTGTCTTGTATATTATATTTTCACTGTAGTCCTCTTTGCTATATAAACTTGGACAGATTTAATATTCCAATTATTTTATTTTATTTTTCAACAGCTATAGCTTCCCCTTCCTGCTGCTTGCTCAATTATACTGGAAAACTCTATCAAATCAGAGACCCTTAACAGTCTGGAAAATACACGCAGCTTAATCACAGCAAGTTTAGACCAGCCAAACCCAAACTAAGTTACAGAGCTGCACGACAACACGCAAACCAGTTTTCAGCAAAGCAAACTTAACTACTTACTAAAACAAACAAATCAAAAGATTAAACAGCACAACAAGCAGTAAACAAAACAGACTCCTACAGAAGCTGAACTGTACAACAACAAATGAGCAGAGTGTAGAAAATAAACGGGCTCACTCTGACATCCCCTGCCTACCACATGGGCTGAAGGAAACCCAAAGCAAGAGCTGTATTGGTCCTTTAACCTCTGGTTCACCTCAGGGAGCTGAGATTAACAAAGTGTGTTAAAGAAGGGTGTATTTGGCACTCATGGGGTAGGTGCCCATTAGCACAGAGCAAGAGGAGTGAAGCTTGGCAACAAAACATCTGCTTCTAGGTCTCAGTGAAGTCTAATCTGTTTCCATGAGCTGATGGTCCACTTGTGGCTGGGGTACATATTCCAGCTTGGTTTCGTCCCAGGCAAATACATTTCATGAGCTACAAGACCTCTCTGTGATATGAGCTCAAGTATGAGGAGCAAAGATTCACTTCAAGAGCCCGATATTCATCTGAACCATCACCATAGACACACCCACAGTGGTGTGCAGAGGAAAATATTCCTTTATAATTATAAATGGAATGGTGGAATCGAGCAATAACAAGTTCTCCCATCTTACAGCTTATTTCTTCCACTGCAGTTTCATAACAAATCTTTGCCCAGATAACTTCTAACTATAGCTGTGGTTTTCTTGAGTAGACAGGGGTTCACTCACCTGATCTTTTATATAGTGGACAGCTCTTTAGATTTGTTTAATTAGGAAGTACAAATAATTAAAATACAAAAACTACATGGAAAAACTCCAGTCACTCCTGATGAAAATTAGAACACTAACAAGAAGGCTATACACAAACCTTTTGGCTCTGGACAGATATATGCAAAGACAGAAAACAAATTCTCTGATGCAGATAATCTCCGATAGCTTTGCATTTTCTTAATACCCTTGAGCTTGTGATGGGGGTAAAGTCTGAATGTCTCCAATTTTGTAATGAATATTTCACACGTCTCCAGGACTAACAACACTTACATACTTCAGAGGGGTGCTATGAGACTTAATTAATATTTGCAAATCACTGTGAGACACGGGGACAAAAGGTGCTACAGAACAGCACTCTCACTGGTAAAATGTTCAAGAACAGATCCTCAGCTGGTGTTAATTGTCATCTCCTCTCTAAAGTCACTGAAACTATCCAATTTATAAGCGCCTGCTCCTCAAATCAAATGGGTTTTGTAAGAGGACCAATACCATTTTTATTAGAAAGGTATCTGCAGAATAAAACACCAGCTTCTCAGCATGGTCCCCTTATTCAATCTGAATTTTAAGATATGCTTTAATTCTGACAAATGCCTTTCTTAAACTATGAAAAAGGTCTGTCTTTATCTTCGTTTAACAAGTGCATGACAACCCTAAAAATGAAATGCTGAAGTTACTGACAAATTCTGGTTTGTTTTCTTACCGATCGAGTATAAATACAGTGATCACAATCTAAAACAACTTAATGCAGGACAGAGATGACTGGAGTCGGTGCCCTGGTCGTGCCCACCCAGCAACTGGAATGTCAAAGTAAAGCTCTTTTCTATTCTACGTGGCTTTGCCTATGAAGAATCTCAGATGTTCAGACGACTACAAAAAGTCATTCTACAATTCCTCAGCTCCTATGACTCATGCTTGCAGGTGCAATTGGTTACCAGGGTGACACACATTCACAGGCTAGAAGCTCAAAATTGTGTGCGATTTCTTACCATGTCTTGTGACAAGCTGCTGCACCAGAAGCCAGGAATCTTTCTGTGAGAGCTCAAGTAATTAACCCATGAGGCAAGCACTGAGAGAGCTTATAATGGGAGTAAAGTATCAAAATCATGTTGGTTCCCTGCCTGTGTCTTTAATACCATCTGTCAGCAATGGCTATTATGGTTGTTTTCTGAGGCTAGAGTGCTTTAAAAAAGTTGCAGTCCTCTGAACAACAGGGAACACTTGCTAAGCTTGTATGAGGATTTTTGTAATGGTTAGTTTTGTAACATCTCACAAGTATTTCTGGAAAACATTTTTCAGCACGCAGTTTCCCCCCCTCTCATCTGGCCTCGTCCCCCCACATGAAATTGGAAGCTTTCTTTTAAATAATTACTTTTCAAGCTGAAAAATAAAATACAATCCAAAGCATATTAAAGAGTAAAATACCAGTTCTTGTATTGCAAACAATAAACCAGGTGAATCCAGGTAAACAGAGCAGACCAGCTTGCTATATCCATTCCTAAAGGTCTTTGAAGACCCCATGAACCTTTCCTCGGGGTCAGTATGTGAGACTTAAGCTTCTGCGATGACTATCTCTGCACCTGCAACCCTAAATATTGCCCAACTTCCTTGGCATTGCAGATCCACAACATCAATAGTGCTGTTTCTTAGGAAAATATATCTGCAATTTTACTATACCTATATGCATCCAAGCTGACAGAATCTAGCAACACTCATGCACTTCAAAAGATTAAAATGTCAAAATAACACATAGTAACATTGATACACACCCTTCCTTAGAGGATCCTCAAGCTCTTGGTGAAAATATAATTTCAGCCTCACTGTGCCTCTCTTCAGTCACATTATTCTTATTTTAGCAAAGGGGAAAACATATATAAAAAAAAAAAAAAAAAAGAAAGAGTGAGGGTATTCCCTGAGGTCACTCAGCTAATCAGCTGCAGCACAGGGAAATTCAACTTAGGAGATCTGAATTCTAGTCAACGGTTCTGCTCCCTGAAATAACTAAACTGTTCAAGTTACACAGCACTATACATTCCTGCACTGCCTTGTACATTTTCTTTTCTGTGCCATTTGGGAAAATGCCACATACATATTTGGACTTATTACAGCACTGTTCTCAACTTCAAAGCATTTTGAGCATAATTAAGATGTTTTCTTATAATGAAGGTGATTGTCATAGTATGCAATGCAATTAGGAGCCATGGGACAAAAATCTGATACCATTCTGGGGATAAAGAGACACACACCAAATCATGATCATAAATGCAACTAATTAAGAAGAGAAAGACACTTACATTGTCTTTTGAGACAATTATGCTAGAGGGACTCCCCTTTTGTGGAAGTCATCTTATTACAAGCTGCTTTTTCTCTCAAGACACAAATGATATAAAACATTGGTTTCCTAGATTAAAAGATGTAAAATACGTAACCAATAGTATCAATTATCACTAACACAAATGCCTTTCTGCCCCACCCTCCTCCCTGCTCTACTGAAGTAGCCAGAAACAAGCCTTAAAAGCCTAGGACAAAAACAGGCTAAGACTATGCTGCATTTTAATGTAGACTTTGACGAGCCTTCGCACAGATTGCTTGAATGATTCCTTCTGCTGAACAGGGACGTATCCTGGCCAAGAGTCAGTGTGACAAAATGCAGCCCTAAGAGAAGCAGACAGAAAAATGCTTGCTGTGGCTCATTCAAACCTCCAGTTTGCTGTTGCCTTGCAGTTTTAAGTTCCCCTTTGCCCCCCTCATTTCTTATATCTCAAAAGGATAGCATTGTTGGTGTGCAGCACACAGCAGGGCGAGGGAAATGGGAGGGTTACAAACACAGAACTCTTTCTGCTGTGCCACATGAACAGCTGGTGAGGTTTAAAGACACCTAGTACCAAAAATAATACCCCATTTGGTCACAGAGAGGACAAAGCAACGAACCTTACCTAATGAATCAGCATCAGCAAGGTTGTTTGAATTCAACTTTCATCACATTAAAAAAAAAGAAAGTCAAGATAGTAACATGGACATGGGAACACCTTTCAGGAAATCTGGGCAGATTTCCTAGGAAGCTTTTTTTGAAGCTTGGAACAGAACTTAGCTAAATTTTAAAGCATCCTGGGGACAGCCTGCAGCCTGGGATTAAAAACACCCAGTACTTTTAGGATGATGTAAACTTGTACTGGGAAAGGTTCTACTGAGTAATGAAAAGCACTGTCAGACTGCAAGTTTTTTTCTGTGCAGCTCACAATAATTGAAAGAGCTGAAGGAATCCATTTTGTAAGAAGCTGCAAGAACAAGGTTAGGATTTTAGGCAAACAGATGTCAACTTCTTTTGATTTACAGAATCCTTCACACGCTCCAGTTATGCTGGACTCCTGCGTGATAACCTTTCAGCCTACAGACAGCAAGCTTTACTTTTTCCTTTACTGTTCATTGGACTCTTAGAAATACTGTGGATCTGGAAGCAAAGAAAGATCAAAAATGTCACAATCACATTTAATAAACTAGAGAAGGCAACAAAGCAGCTCGAAGCAAAACCGTAAAGAAGAGACAGAAACCAACAGGAATTCAGTCTTGGAATTGAAAAGGGGACTTAATTGGGGGATTTCACATCGTGACAGCTCAATAGGGCAGAGATTTCATCCTGTACATATAAAATTATGCAAAACACTTAACAAGGAAAGAACTTTACAAATGAGTGTCAATCCCCTAAACAGGATGGCATTAATGATTCCTATGCACGATATCATTGACTTACAGGATTTTTTTCTCAAGGGATTTGTTCCACAGTCCCGTTAGAATGCTGTCAGATCTTCATGCTTTTTAAACAATACACTTTTTATGTGGGAAATAATTTGAGAGGAAAGATTAATAGAATAGAACCATCTTTACCACACGGTTTGGAGATCAATATCCTACCAGAACTGGCATTTTCTATTTCTCTGTCAAAATAAGGGCTTAAGGTTTTCAACAGTAAAATTTGCACCTATAAACAAATGGTTTGAGATAAGTTTCTTTTCAAGACAAGTTTCGAAATTCTGGTGTTTTTGTTAAAAAATAATATGCATGATTGTTGAAATTACACTAGATTTGCAAGCAACATCTGCTGGTACTGACTGCTTTTGAAAGCCTTGGTTAATGTCTTTGTTGTGAGTGTAGCGGGACCTGTTAATTCATTCTATACGCAGATTGCTTTTCTACTCTAACTAAAAGCTAAAAGTTAAAACAGAATGTTCTAAAAGATTCTAGGAAAGCACTGGGCTTCGCCATTTCTGGAGCTTCATTCCTATTTGGATGAAAAAGAAAACAACACTGTCTTTTTGAAACAGCATGAACACAGACTAGAGTGTTACATGTCCTGTTCTCTAACTTTACACAGTGGCAGCGGTGTGCTGGGCACTCTTTCCACAAGTGAGAGGAAAAAGGCTTTTGTTACTTTGATTGCATCTTTCAGGTTTGATTTTCCACCTTGCTGCAGCAGCCACCTACCTTATTTTTAAAAGTGCAGAGATCAAAGCAGATGTTTTCCAGGTGTAATTTAACCACCGAGTAACAGCTCTCCTTACACCAAGTTCTCCTGCTTATATACTACAGCATTGCAGCTCGTGGCAATATTGAATTATATAGTCAAGCTCAATTTGATGCTCACTCTCAAATTATATCTTCCCTTCCATCAATTCTTCACTTCCATTCCCTAATCAACATCCTCTGAGGTTATATTTATACATTTGATTACCTGCTCCCAAAGGGACCGCTATGGCATTTACTCTGTCTCAGCCTCACTCTTCTGCCTACTGCTCTCTCTTCTTCTAGATGTCTTCATCTGCTTCAGAATTAAATATGCCTCCCATTATTTGTGCCATCAATATATTTCAGCAGACTTCCCTCAAAAACCACGGGACACTGAGATAAGAACCACTGAACAGCGATTAGAACTTTGCTCACTTGTCCTCCCTAACTCTGCCAGATTGAAAGGCTTTGATCCGAGGTACTCAGAGAGGATTCTTCTGTCAGAAGTCAGACAGGAAAATTTTGCAAACTTCTCTTGTGTGCAGAATGACTTGCACAGTCTCTACCTTAGAGAAGAGAAAGCCTTTTTCCATTCTGAAACCGCAACCCATGAGAAATGATTCTCCATGAATAATACAGGACTATTAAAAACACTGAACTGCCACTTCAGAGGGCAATATTTTTCCCAGAAGGATCACTTTTCATAGGGGAGAACTGTTTACTACTTTGCTCCTGAAAGTACTTGTTTCTGTATATGTTGTCTAAGTTTGCAACAATTCAGCGTAGACTGTAAATGTAAATGGCCTTATACAGGCGAGTCTTCCGTTTATCAATGATATTTACCAGAGCTTGGCATTCCTTTCTGTCTTGCAACAACAAAGCTGCCAGAAGTTTCAATTAAAAATCATCTACCTCTCTCCTGCTTATCTGCTACTATCTGGTTGTAGCTTTTTCTCTCCTCCTGCTTACAGACAGGAAACGGATACACAGTTAATTGTAAAATCGTGCTCCATTAGACAGATTACAGATCATGCCAATTTCGACAGTTTTATTCCTCCCTTCTGTGCTATCCGCTTCTACCATCCACAGCTATTTATAGTTAAATTTTTCATGGCAGAAGTTTGAAATTTCAGTAGCAAGCTGCATAGAAGCAGATCTGTTTCTGACAGCGTGCACCCTTCTCAGCATCAAGATTAAAAATGCTTTGATACCTAAAATGTGCTTTGGAATTTTCTCAGCGTAAAGATACCAGCAAAGAGAATAGGCAAGCAGTGTAAAACTTTACTGCCTGGCATCTCCTGAGAGGGAAAGTAGAATTTTGAGGTTGTAGGTCCATTTGATAGATAATCTCTTAAATGAGGAGTAATAGCAATTATGGAGGCAAAGTCTGCCATAGCACTTTCTACCCAGTTATCCCCATTCCTACCTAAAGAGGATGTGAACTTCCTCATCAAACCTTAATGGTCCAGAAATTTCTCTGACTTTATTGCATTTAGAGCTATAAACTCATGTTTTACTACTGAAACTAATTGTGACTGACACTTCCATCACATTAACACACATTAGGCACTGTGACCTTTGGATGATCAAGGAAGACCTAATTTAATAATTCAGAAACAGCGTGAGGTCTGGAGTAGGCTCCAGAGGGGAAAGAAATGTGGTGTGAAAAATGATCCCGTTTCACTAGTGGGGATATTTGCTTACTAAATCTGCCAGACGAACGTTGGCTGCTTTACCATAATGTCACTGGGCCACATATGGCACTCTAAGTTCTCAAAGTGCTGTATCTTCCTTATAATGCTAGGCATGTAATACCCTGCCAGATACCCTCTAAATTCTTTGAACAATAATCCACCTTTGCCCGTGTCCTAGTTTGAATGAAAACAGAACTGATTCTGGTCAGTGATTTTACTTCTCAGCTCAGTTCTTCTAACTCACTGCACTGTCTGCAGTCAGCAGCCTGTTTGCCCAGGCAGTGTCTGCTGCCAGCAGTGAGAACACCCCATGGGCAGAG
>JANIJG010012749.1:0-12054 GCA_024611175.1 Megaceryle torquata | reverse complement strand
GTTAGGGATGAATAAAGTTTTCAGGACTCTCCATGACCTCAATGAAACCAAATTATTTTTCTCACGTCCATCTTTTATTCCTGAATGTATTTTGATTATGACAATTTATTTAAAGAGGAAAAAAAAGTGTTCATGGATTATTTGGATAAAAATGTTTGAAAACACAACACTTCTCTTATACAGGAAAGCCTCTGATAAAGGCATCAAGAACTACTGTGATTAACACTGAATCACCTGCTGTCAACATTGATATTGGAAGCACGGTGAAAACAGTTCAGAGTGCAAATGTTACCATTAACTGCCAGGTAGCAGGTGAGAAATTACTTGGTTTCCCATGCATGTAACTTCAGCTATAAATAGGGATCTTTGTGTAATTGGTGTCTCCAGGTGCAGCTGGGTGAAACTGTAAGGTGTTACAAGGATTTAAGCAAACTTCATTGCTTCCATTCATTCTTAGCATAGAAATTGTCCTCCTTTTATCAATACCAACAATAAAAGTGTAGTGGCTCAAGGAAATCGGTCTAGGACAATGAAACAGGCATGTTTATTAGAGATACACTTTATAATGTGGATAAAACAAAAAAGATAGAAATTCCTACTTGTTGGACATCAGCTCATAATAAGTTAATGTGCAATGCTTAATGCAATAACATCTAATAATAAAAAAAAACAAATTAGAGTGTGAGAACGAAAGGAACATTATTAGAAAACAAACTAACATACCCAGAAATTACGTGGTGTATCTAGCTGAAAAAACTTTTCACACAGCTTTGTACAGCTACAGTCTTTTTCACTCTAGTGCTTTCCCTGTAGTCATTTCATGATAGCCTGAGATAGTACAGCAACTGAGAGTTGTTCTAGATCAGAATTTGGTGCTTGTTAATCTCATAATTATAAACTGTGTTGCTTTCACTGTGCTGTATTGTCTGTAGTATGGGGCCATGAATGTCTTGGATTTTGATGCCTAGCTCATATAAGGACACGTCTTTAAAGAAAGTCAGCAGAATGGCAGAATAAATATTTATAAGATAAATATTAAGTATAATAATCTGTTATGACATTTTCTAAAGCTGCTCTTGCTGGCAGGAGACAGAAATATACACTATCTGCTTACAGGTGTTGATAAGCCTGGAGAAGTTTTCTTAAACAAGAGTAATGAAAGATAGCATTACCAGAGCCCGCGGCGTGTGGAGTAATTTTACATTGTTCTTTAACTTCTTATGAAAGGTGTGAGCACTGTGTTCCATGTTCTGAGCTGAAATCTCTAGATATAAGCTGTAAAACAAGAGAAATAAAAATAATTATGGATGCATTAGTGTTTAATTGGACCATGATATGAATTATGTCAGGATGAAACTGTTCTGGTTATTCCACAAAGACGATGTAGTTTTGTTCAAGCTTGAAAAGCGGCCTTATTTCACTTGGCATAACTTTACCACTTTGTCTATAGAGGTGAAAGAATATTTTTTAAACATAGGTGATTGTCGTCTATCCCAGACTTCTCCACAAATAATCCTAAGGGATATTCCACCCAAAAGTCACTCAGGAGTCTTGCAGATGCCTGTGAATTCCAGCTGGAGGGTTTTCTCCAAGCTTCAGAAAGCCACTGGCATTTCTGGTGTGCACAATTTGATTGCCATGGGCAATTTCACTTCCAAAGAGGGTGCGAGAACTATTTGGATCACATATTATCACTGGGAAGCCTCTGTTGACTTGAGCACTTAAATTGTGCAGATACTCCATATAGCAGAAACCTCAATCAATCTCACCCGAGCTGTTATTGAAAATGCAGTTGGACATGAAAGGAGAAACCAATTTCAAAAGTCTAGTTCTTGGGGCATTTCTCCATGGTATCCTTCAGTCCATAAGGATTCTAACAGAGGCACCTGTCAGCAAAACATCATGTACCATTAGTGACTATTGACTCAGAACATGTTTGGAAGATTGTCTTTAAAATATATTAGCATCCTGTCCTGTATATCCTTGTCTCTTATGTTTCAGTTTGCAGCTTTTCCAACTCTCCTAAACATTCCTTTACTCTTTATTTCTTCTGTATGCTGGAGGTTTTAATTTTCTAGCTCTTACTTTACTTTATGACTCATATTTGTTCATCATCTATACCAGATTCTGACATACAAGTCAGTATTTCAGAAATGTTGTGGCACTGGAAATGAGTCACCACTGCTATGCTTCCTTTCCTCAAAAGCTCCTGGTTTAGCAAAATTATCTTGATTGGCATGTATAGGTCTTGCTACATATCCCAGGTAGCCTTTTTGTGCTGGATACATGCAGAATGATGGAGGGTAAAGCTGAAGAACTATTCATGCCTCGTAAGTCCTGCCCACCCAGCAAAGTGATTTTTGTTTCCAGCTGGCACCTTTTAGACTTCCAGTTTCTGTGATTGTTTCTGCAAGGCAAACACACTCATCCCTCTGTCCTCTGCTACTCATCATTAGCCAACAAAAGTGACTGAAATGCTCTTGCTACCCCTTTTGGCAATGCTGCGCAATGTGTTTTTCCACCCCTGTACCAACTGCCTCCTTATTCCTGTCTTGAGGGTTATATGTCACTAAAGGTGGAATTACAAAGGGAAATGAAGATGCTACTCACTGACATATGCTGTTTATCTTTCCTAATGTAAACTGTAGGAACTGCTGTACAGGTTACTGTCAAATAATCTGTTAGCGTAGAAAATTCACATGGAAGACAGAAAAACACACTTTGTAGAATAGCAGTCAGAAAAAGATTTTTGTATTGTTCCTGAGGCACCTTTCCTAGATTCAACGGTAAAACCTAACAGTAAGGGGGTTTACCTTTAATCCCTTGTTGCCACTTCTGCTAGTGAAGTGTATACAAGAGGAGGCTGGCTTTCTGGACTAAGACTATCTGAGCAGCTGTCTGAAAGATGCAAATTATTTCTGTCTGTCTGCAGTTACTTATTATATTTTAATCCCTGCTCTTGAGGACTGTGGTCATCTGAAATCCTAATTGTCCCTTTCCCTTCTGCCTTACCCTTCTCAGCACTCATTATCCTATTCTCTTTTCCCATTATTTGCACTTATGTTCCTTTATTTGCCAGAAAAAACTTGAAAGCTCTACCCAATTTTAGTCTTCAAAACAAAAATAAGCTATGGTTGGAGTTGGAGAAAGATTTATCATTTTTTTATCTTGTGATTGTTTCTGAGTTACATTTCTTGATACTTTCATGCCAAAGTTCAGCAATGGCCATAATGTGAAAACGTGTACTGCAAATATCTTAGACTGCAAGAAAGAAAGGATCATTCCTTCAGTAGGATGGCCTCAAGAGGACAAGTGCTGGGATTGTGTTATTCTGTCTCAGGTACTGCAGAACTGAAAGAGTCTGTCTTCTCTCCTCTGCTCTGCAGAGCTCACCTCCCAGACTTCCTTTCCCCACACTGAAACCACAAAAAACACACAGAGTTGAATAAACACAGGGGTTGGGGTTGCTTGTTGTTCAGCCATTGTCTGAGCTCCCCTGAGGACTCTGTTGGATGCTGTGTAAAAATCAGATTGAGGTTTTAAGTGGTGGTCAGCCCACGCATGCCACACAGGTCAAAGGGTAGTAACCAGATGGAGAGCTGTGTACTAGCTGTGTCCCAGTGGGGGAGTCAGAAAGAGGCCAACAGCCCATCCTTTGAAAAAAAAGTGAGTTGTACCAGCACAAACAAGGATAAGCCTTTGGAAAACAGCATTGTAGACAAGAACGATTAGTTCTGGATATGCCATGAAGATTAACATATGCTATTTATCATTGGACAAAGGTGAGAAATACCTCGCAGTCTTTTACAGCCTGCTTCCTGCTACTTTCTGAATATGAACAAGACTCTCTGCCCTTATAGGGCTTCAGCTTTCCTTCCTGGTTGCCAGGCTCAGACGTACTCATTCCAGATGTCTTGGCAAAGGTACCAGGTGACTCTGGAAGAGGTGGAAAAAAGGCCACAATGCTTTGATGTGGAAGAATAAGGTAAATCTTTCCGACTTCCATCTGCACATGCTTAGTGAAGCACCTGCAACCAGGCAGTCACTACAAATACAGACAAATGGGGGGTCATGCTCAGTGACCACAGCCTGAGTGGGTACTTCTGATGCCAAGGCCACAGAATTGATGGAGTGGGTTTTGGTTTTTGATGTGAAGGCACAACCAGATGGGTCCTGGCAATGGGCAGAGAAGTGTTGCTGTGAGATTAGGCAGGAAACTATTTAGGTGAGCAGTAGATATTCTTAAGAATAGTTGCCTGTACACATGCCCTTAATCAACAGTAAACACAAGGAAACTAGATGTTCATGTGAAAGCGATTAACTGCCTCTTGCATACAGAAGGAACCACAAACGGAAGAGCATTCACTCCAGCAGTTACCAGGATAAGTGATGTGCTAATCCATACAGCCATGGGTCCATCATTTCCTCCCAGGGACAGCTCCATAGACCTATCCCATCTACTGAGACTTCTAATACTATTTCACATAAACTAATTCTTTAGTAGTCAGTGACACTAAATTACCTGATCTGGTGTGCATTTAAATCCCTATGCCAGGGAAATACTATGTACTGCAAAACCAGAGGTCTTGCCAGCTACTCATCAGAACACATTCTTATAAGAGGGTACCCAACAGACATGGTTGGGCCTTAGATCCAAGCACAAAAAAGGAGGCAGTTCTTCCAATAGTGGGTTATTAATCTATTGTCTGAAGACTCCTGGTGAGACCGATGAAACTGTTTTTTCTGAAGATGTAAGTGCTAATTGTTTGCATAATTTCAAAAAGGAAAATTGGATGAACTTATAGAATAGAAGTCCATGGAAAGCTCCTACCGGCATAGAAACTACTTCTGTCTCAGAAAGTTCCTTGACCTGAAACTAGTGGGAAACTGGGAGAGTCACCATCTTAACCTTACCTTCTTCCAGAGACAGGATACTAGGCTAGATTAACCTTTGTTCTGATCCAATAGAGTCTTGCTTTTTAAGAGGGATGTGATCAGAGTTCACTTGTACAACTCTGATACACTAAAAGGGAAGACTTCAAGAAACATAAAGGCAGGCAATGTGAAAGAGTTGACTAAACACTTCTGAACTGAAAAAAATTGTCACTTGGAACTTGCATTAAAATCTCATTTTAATTATTTGATATTAACAATTTTTGTTTATAGCAACCATAATGTTGTTTAGCAAACACTATATTTTACTTGTGTTGTTTTGTCAATGTTTTTTCAGGTGTTCCTGAAGCAAAAGTTACTTGGTTTAAGAACAAGATCAAGTTATCCTCTGCTCACCATCTGCGTGATGGGTTGCTGTTAATTGCAAATGTTTCTCTGTCAGATCAAGGCTTCTACTCCTGCAAGGCAGCCAATTTTCGTGGGGAGGTGACTGAAACCTCCCAGCTGTTGGTTCTTGGTAAGTTCAGGGTATTTTGCACTTGAAGCAATAGTAATGTGGCTGCTGGCACACCTAGCCTGCAGAACTGATCAGAGGAGGTGGAAAGAGAGAATGGCACACAGGCATCTGTGTTCTAAGAAAATAATCCATCTGCATTTGTTCTCTGGGCAGCATCACCTGAAACAAGGTGATGGTAAGAGGAAGATGGATAAGGAGAAAATGTCTAAGCACAGGGACTGTTCCTCCCAATCTTGAGATAATGCTTCACTCTTTCAGACTTAAGAGCTAAGAAAAGCATTTATTGACCGTTTTGTAAAGTGGTTCTCTTGACGTAAGAATGATGCCATTTAATCACTGTGAAGTGCTCTGCCTCTGCTGAGCAGCCTTTCCATACATGGCTCTGTGTGTTCCATACATCCTGACATATTTCACACTTAACAGGTGCATAAACTCAGTGCACTTTTAAAAAGCATTCCCCAAGTTTAGTGAATGGCAAAGTTTACTTTTTATTTGATTTCTAAACAACAGACAGAAAGCCCAGCTGAGTGTCAGCTGTGAATTATAGGTGGATGTATGATGATTACCGCTGATTACCTAATGGAAATTGGATGTGTGGGAAAGGGGTTTTCTTTCCTAGTAATTAATCATCTGTCATTTCTCCATCCCTGGCAGATAAATGATCCAGCCAAAATTTCTAAGTGCTTATGTACATTTGATAGTGAAGTGTCAAATTTTGAAACCTAGTCCCTGTTACTGGTGCTTTAGTGAAGCATCTGTTACAGCTCTCATCTTTCATGACTGGAGTGAGCACAGGTCCCATGGATGATGCGACTTCCAGAGGAAGCTTTAAAATGAGATTTCTCAGTTTCCCAGGAACAGTAAAACCCCTTTATGAATGTTCACATGATTTCCCTGTGAATCCAAACTGGCTCTAGAAATTCAGTCTAAAAAAAAATCTGGGGAAAAAAAAAATCAGCCTATAAATAAAAATTCCTAGATGATCTTTAAATCCTTTTCTGATCTTTATAAATGGCTTAGTTTTAAAAGATGGAAAGTTACTGTGAGTTATGCAACCTGCTTAAGTTTGCAGGCAAATTATAATTTTAGTTCTCTGATAGAAAGAATCAGTTCAGGCATCCATGACTTGTACTTCTGGTGCTGAATGTGATCAGCAATAAAAAAAAACTTGCTAATTGAAAGCAAATGAAGCCACCATTCACTCATATCAAATATACCATTTTCATGACAAACAGAATTGTGAGTGATAGGCAACACAACTGATTTTTTAAATAGAAATATGATTAGTAAAGAGTTAAATCTTGCTGTTCTCAGAATAGACTGATCCTCTTGAGCTCTGAACTCTCAGTCTTTTGG
Organism: Megaceryle torquata; assembly: GCA_024611175.1. Classification (NCBI taxonomy): domain Eukaryota; kingdom Metazoa; phylum Chordata; class Aves; order Coraciiformes; family Cerylidae; genus Megaceryle; species Megaceryle torquata. The sequence continues at coordinate 5,288 of JANIJG010012749.1, read as the reverse complement.
AGCTCTGCCTAAGTATACCACAGGATTTGGCAGGGTTATAACCCATATTTAATCAGGGATTGATCCAGGTTGTAGCCAACATTAAAAAGTTTTCCACTGACTGTCATGGCATTTGATTCACTTTCTATGCTGTATAAATTTTCTCTTTTATCCAAGCTACTGTATCATCTGATACCATGTACCTCCATCATATATGAAGAGGGTCAACCAGAATGTCATGGTAGCCTTCAGAGAGAATTTCTTTTATTTTGTGGTGATACTGATCTAGATGTTATTTTAATATTTTCTGTAGTGCTTTACATAACATGAGACAGAGCACATCTTTAGTAGTGACAGAAAGTTGTTCAAACTAACCCTCTGAAATGGTAATACTGCAGCATATCTAATAATGCAGCAATAGCTGGTGGTGAGGTTTTTTATGTCACTGAGATGTTTTTCTCCTGTAGTGTTGCTCATTACTTCAGTCTCTCAATCTGTTTCCAGAGCCTCCCCGACCTCTTCCTTACCTAGAAGACTTGCCAGTATTGCTTTCCAGTGCTGGGATCAATACTCATTCAGTGTTGACTTCTCCTTCAGGAACACAAATGACCATTAGTCCAGGGAGCTCTGCTCTCATAGGTAAGTCAAATGCTCTAAGATTTTTTTAGAGTTTAAATTACAGTTATGCATCTGGTTATCCATTACAGTTAAGTATCCTGTCATCCAGTCATGGAACACTGCGACAAAGACATCAAACATCAGCATATTGTCAGTCATAATCATTGCCAAATGGTTCTCAGAATGCAGAAAATAATTTTTAAAATGGGGGCTTTCTTCTTAGTGAAATGCATCAAAGTTGCATGCAGAATAAGGGCTCCATTGTGCCACCTTTTTAACACCCTGTAAGAAGCAGTCTGTGCTCTGAGGGGTTAGCACTCATTTGACTCAAGACACATCAAACTCATGAGCTAGTTGATATAAAAGAAAAAAATGCTTTTGGTTCTGTTTTCCTTTCTTTTTTCTGCATTTGGGTATTAGACTTCCCATATGTCTGCTACTCATATTGTGTATGATTCTTCTCCAGAGTTTTGCCTGTCCCTCTAGATATGTCTTTCTCTTCCAAGCTCTCTGTTTCATTCTATTCATTTTATTCCTCTTTGCTGTATTACACAACCAATGTCTGCACACAGCCATATAAGGAAATAATCCCCAGTTAAATGCTTTTCTTTTCATCCTATTCTTCCTTCCATATCACTTTCTCCTCTATACACAGAATGTGTTATGAATTCCTTTCAAATCTGTAGGCATGATTTGCTTGCAAAGAGAATCTCATCCTTTTCTAAAGGTCAGGATATGTTTATTTTAAAACTTATTTATCAGACTGATCTCGAACCTCTATTAAATGTCAGGTTCAGAAAGGCAAACAGCTTCTCTAATGGCCTTGTTACTGCACATGGTGAAATCTTATCAAGGCCTGCAGTTTCAGAACAATCTTTTATCTTTTTAGAGTCAGGGATCTAAAACTTTTAGCAAAGGGTCTGTAGCTGACCTGAGTGTATATAGCTCTGGTATCTGCACCTTCCAAAACATTCTTTGCTTATATTTATTAGCAATTTTAAGACTTTATTTTCACAGCAGAGGCTTTCTATTTGCATTTTTAGTTTTGTATGGTTTACATTTCCCCAGTGCATACATTTGAAATGGCTTTTAGTGTACAGCTCTGCATTACATTTGTGCTTGCACAAAAACTGCACTGAAATAGTCCTTGGTGGGGAGAATATCTGAAGGTATTTATTACTATTGAATAAATAATTTTTGAGTATGTTTTTATTGTACTCACTCTTGTAAGACTGGGTCACACTCTTGTTTCATCCATTTAATTTTAGGTTTCCAAAAAAGAAGTCTTTAGTAGTTGTAGGGATTTTTTATTGTTTGAAAGCAGTAATTGAACCACAAAGGGTGTTCTGCACTGCCTGTATATAAGCACCTCTAAATTAATTTCATTTGGCCATTCTCTACCCTGCCATTCCACTTCAGGGTCAAGGAAATTCCATGAATCTTAATAGTAAAATAGCAAACCAGTTTCATTCTTGAGGCAATTCCCTCAACTTCACTTGAGGTTTACTGACCTGAGTTTGAGATCTGTTATTATAAAAACCTAAGGAGCTCCTGAGAGATTTTTTTTCTAATGAAAAATCAGCATGGAATGGGCTATCCAATGAATTAGAAAGCTACAGTCCAGTATCCTGCATCATGTTGTATCACCAAAACAAATACACAAAGCATTCAGCTTCCATGGATGTTGTCTGTAGTTGTACCAAAGAATTTAGATTTGTCCACAAAGAGAATAACCATTACCGGGGGAAAAAAAACCAAACCAAACCAAACCAAAACAAAAAACTAATGTCTCAGATTTTCTTTTCATCTACGTCTAGTTTACTCTGTACATTGATATCACTCTTTGAGTGTAATCCATACTATATTTACTCCTAAATTTAATCTCTCCACAGTCTTCCAGCACAGTGGCTCAGTTTATCATGGACTACTGTGATACCTTCATAATCCACCCTTGTTTGAACTATTGCTACACTGGAAATAAAATCTGCATATGCTTCTATGCAAACACCAATTTGGGAACAACTTGTGAATTTGTAAACCTGTGACCCATGTCTGCCTCCTCTGTTCACAACATCCCCTACAAGCTGCCCACTGATTCTTTCTATTCTGATACCCAGGACTTTAATCCTGTTAACTTTCATCACTGATTATATTGGACTGTTTGCTCTACATGCCATTGATGCCCCATATAAGAACTTTAGGCACATAAATACCCTGAGTATACTGTCCCTCATCTGTGCTACTGCTGACAGGTGCCAGCATCTATTGGGACTCAGAAAGCACTGAGTTAGACCTTATACTTGGAAATCTAAGGATATGAGGATTTCTTGAGTAGAGAATGAAAATAGGACACATGCAAAGGAACAGAGTGAAGTATGAAGAAAAGGAGTGATAAGTAAGCTTTGGGGAAACTTTATATTTTAAAGGAGTTAAAATTCCACCAAAGGTGGAAAATTATGTTAGAAATCTGAATGAACTCAAGTATGGGTTTGCCAGGGTTTAAGAAAAATGGGAATCAAAACTTCATTAAACAGTGGTTTTGTGCCTTGAAAAAAAGCAGAAAACATTGGCCCAGCAACAGATTAATAAAGTTGTAAATGAGAACTTGTTTGGAAATTAACACCTGTATAAAATTTAACAATTAACAAGATGAGTTAAAAGGAGAGAGATGTAGCCTCCAGATTATCATACATGCTATGCACTTCTACAAAGTGGAATTATGCAATGCTTCCACAATCATTTCAACCGTTCGAAACAATGAACTTGCTCTATGGATTCAGTTCCTATTGGTTTCCTCTACATAAATTTATGGGGCTTTTCAGGATGTAAAGGTCAGGGCCATAACACAAATATCTCAATTTGAGGTCTTCCTTCGTATAGTTAAGGGTCATTCAGCAGTCATTTCTGTGCCTTCACTGTAGAAGTAGAGCAAATGATCTGTTAAAGACCCATGCCCTGCCCAGTGGAGTCAGCAATCCTCCCATTAGTGGTGGGAGGTGAGCTGAGTGAGCACTGCCTGGTGCTTGGCTCCTGGCTGGGGCTAAACCACCTCACATACTTTTTTTTCACGAGCTTACAAGAATAGTTTTGTACTATGTAGAGATCGAGATTTCAACTAGATTTCTAGGACTGGCATGATGTAGATAGAATCTTACAAGTTGATACTTACCCTGCTCCATCACAACTGTTGCAAGTATGTGTGGAGTACTGCAGTCCTTCTAAGCACTCACAGGGGCATAGCTGTGTAGTAGACACTTCTGTGTTTTCTGCAGATCACATATCTGAAGGACAGGACTTCCCTCAAAGCAGCAGCTAGAGCACCCATGAGCTTGAGACAGTTTCTGGGTTTTACAGTAGCACAAACTGACAATTAGTGATGAGCAACAGGTTGTTGTGCACTTTCTGATGTCCTTGGTCCATGGCAGACACACAAGACGACTTTGTATCACACATAACCCAGAACACAGTAAATTTCTGAAGTGACAACAATTTATATTTCTTTGGGAAGCTTTCACATTAGATTTTAATCTTATTAAGGATTGTGTCTTTAAGATGTTTTTAATTTTGATAACAGTTTTCCTCAATGTTGGTAATGGAAGTATTATAAGAAACTCTGCCCTTTTCCTCAGAAAGAAACTCTTGTTTGTCACCTGTTAAGAACTTCCAGGTTTTAATAATATTCATCACCATTTGACTTCTGTAAGCCCCGATTACTTTATGGAATTACATTTTTGAATTAATATCCTAAATTCATGTATTTTCAGTAGATTATCTATGCTACATATCACCATTTTTTTACACAAGTCCCTGAACACACATATCCATGGGTCTTGAGCTTTATAAATGTTAATTTTGGCAAAACTGAAGTTGTAAGACATGGAGTTTCTGATTCTTGCAGAAAAAATTTTAGGTCTATCAAGCTTATTTGTTTTCATTTGGGTTCTAGCTTGTTGTTTCCTGTATTTGAAGACTTCAGTGAGAAAGTCTGAGGGTCTCACAAATCCTGGTGGAGATTCACTACAATTTCTCAGATTTATTGTGACCTTATTGGAAACCTCAACAGGCTTGTCAAAAGATACAAATTATGATATAAAAATGTCTCCTTTTCTTTTCACAAAAGAATACTGTATTTACCACAGTTCTGTGGTATACTGAAAGTTGAAGCTTTAATGACTTTGACTTATGTATGTGATTTATATTTAACTGCAGATTCTTTCAGAAACATTGGAAGAAAGGCCATAAATTAATACTTCTAGGAATATAGAAATATAGGAGTACCTATAAAATGTCACAGTGAAGGAAAAAAAAATTGAAAGAGAATGTCCTTTGCTTGTAACAGCACATTGTTTCTTGACCTCTGTTGCTTTGTTTAAATATTTTGTTGCAGATGGATCTTTTGAGTTGCATAGAAAAAGCTTGTGAACATGATTGATATATTTTCCCTAAAACTTCAGGTTCATGTTTCACAAGGCTTTTTTTCAGAGATCTTCATCGCATGTGATGATTTATGAAAACAAAACATGCACTTGAGGATATGCATATTGAAGGAAGAACTATTGCCGTATTGTACTTTCTATATAATTAAATAAAGGGTTTGAACTGCATTTACGAGGTAGCCAAGGGAAGGAATGCATCTTTATTTTGGAATGTAGCACAGGCTCATGAATTGAAAGAAAAACAGGGGCACAAGA